>VDFB02225943.1:0-143143 GCA_007258455.2 Sequoia sempervirens | reverse complement strand
GGTCAAAAACCATCCAACACCTTTGCCAAAGATGGCCATTTATCCCTTGGTGGTTGCACCAATGGATAGGAAACCTCTTGCTTGTAAGGTGTAGAGGTTGAATTGTTTGTGGGTTTGTGAAAAGGGAACACAAGTCAAATTTTGTAATTTTTCATTTTTGACTTGTGTGTAGGATAGTTTATTTGCATAATATTCTCTATACTTTCATCTCTTCTCTGTCCAACCACTTAATTTCTTGCTAATTGAAATTCCATGTGTTAACATAGCTTTAATTGATTGTGCAAGTGTGGTTCTTTGCAAAGTTGAACTTGTAGGATCTTTCAACCTCACAATTAATACCTTAATTTTTTTTTTGTTCAATTTCCCCCATTAAATTTTGTTGAGTTCCACAAGGATGTTGAGGAATTATTGGAGGAGTTTGTTGGGGTGGTTGTTCATCAGGTATTTGGTCATGAGGTGAAGAAGGATTTTGAAGAGGAGAAGGAGGTAAATTATTAACTCCTAAAAATTAAAGAAATTAACATAAAAAATATATCAAATCTATCTAGTTAACAACAAATTCATAAAAAATAATAATAAAATATTACTCCTTTAAGCTCCCCATCGACATGGCAACATTCTAGTGAAGAATTGGCAAAGAATCGATGAAGAAATGGTGGAATTTGGGCTCTCAATAATGTGAGCGCTGTTAGAATTGTGAAACAAGCACAAAACCATGAGCCACAGGATCAAACAACAAACAAATACAGCTTCTATGCGAGATTGAAAACAATGTATGCAATATTCTTCAACAAGAAAAGCTACAGAAGTGAGAGACTTCCAAGAAGATATGAAAGCTCAAGATATTCTCTAGATAATTACAATGAGGGTTGAGTTCTTATAAGAGAAAAGCCCTAAATGAGAAAGGGATCCGATCATGAACAGTGTCAACATCACATGAGATGAGACATAATGATCTAATATTAGCTCAAATAATAAAGTATAAAAACACTCCTAAGTTTAGCTTAAGTGCACGAGAATAAATTAGACTTATAATCAATTAAAGATTAATTAATTATTAGCTAATGCATGATTACTCTAACACCCCCCTTAAGATGAACTTAGGGGGTAGCTAAAAACCCTAAAAAGAATGCATGATGGGTCCCAACAAACAATGCCAAATAAGGCACCCATGTATAAACAAAAGATCTCTATAATGCAGAGAAATAGAGAAAATCTCGTGGGAAAAATCCACTCCAAAAAGAGATGAAAGACAAGTGAAAGACTACAAAAGCCTCCAAAAAAGACAATGTCCTGAAAAATAGGAACATGTAAAACATCCAGAAGCACGAAGTTGTAGACTGCTATCGAAGATGACTGATAGAGTGTTGAATGAGGAACCTCCAGAAATAGGAATGCAAGAGTGTCCATATGGTAAGTGATCCATCTCATAAAAATTCATGTAACCAACCATTGATGTACGCTGCATCAAAAAGTACATAGGAACAAATACTAGATACGTAGATCACTCAAACACAAAACCAAGGAAGCATTAGTAGCAATAATAGAAACCTACCCATAATGCTGAAAGAGGGAGAGCCACGATAGGAAAATTGAAACTGTGTGAAACCAAGAAGTGTATGTAGGAGAAACAACCTGCAAATAAAAGAGTATGCAAACTAATGCACACATGCATGAGGAAAGAATCAACAAGATTCACTGTTGTCGTGGAAGGGACACTCACTTGACAAAGGTGAGATGGAAAAACAAAGGTAAACATCAAACCCCCCATGGCACTTTATATTATAGTGTGAATACAAAAGGCACAATAGGATGTGCAAAATCCCCAAAAAGATATACACCAGAATGGCACTTTATCTCAGTGTGTCTACAAAAGAGAATGTGCATGAAAAAGATGTCTACAATGCCCAAATAGGATAGAAAACTGGAAATACATATAGAATGGCCAAAAATGAGTCATCCCACGCAAACAAAAAAGTTTGTAAGAGCTAAAACGTCCAAGTAATTCACTAGAATGCAAAAACACAAAAATATGAATAAAATGTACATGGAGAACAATCTAGAAAAATTGCATGGATGGAACTAAAGAGCTTTGAAAGATGGTTTCAATGCTGCTGGAATCTCTAAAAATGAAGAAATTGGTCATAAGTTACGAGCTTGGGACTGAAAATAGCTCCTTTGGCTTCAACAGACTGTAGAATGCACCAACAAAAAAATTAAGCGATGAGACCCACACCACTGGAAAGTTGACAGAATCAACTTTCTGATGATATCTCATTTGCCAAAAAAGGTATCGTATTCCCTAGCTATGGCCAAAAGAAAAAAATCACTCAGGCCAAAGAAGGGGACTTGGGGCCCTATCAGCGTTCATACCACTGACCTCATGTTGATGTTGGCATGATGTCAGTGAATATTCTTGGGAATATTCCTTCCATGCTGAAAAAAATAATCTGACCCTCTGACAAGAAAAAGTTGGCAAAATATTCTTTGATAGACAAAATATTCTTGAAGATTCCAAAAGCCATGCCACGCTGGAAAATAGTCGCTGAGAAATGTGAAACTGCCAAAAAAGCTAGTCTATCTCTTGGAAAGTGGAAGCCAAAAAATAGAGGTCAACGCCAGAAAAAAAAAAAATCGTCACTGGAAATTTTATGAATGCCAAGAAATGTGGGGCAGTCGCCGGGAGTTATATACTACCATCAATCGATTGTATAGCTACCACTGGTGGGTCTGTACAGCTGGCGGCGATGACAGGTTACTATGTACCCTTTACAAAGAAAATTGTGCCCTCTTTTTGTTTAAAAAAAAATCAGATTTGAAATCTTTTGAATTTTTAATAAATTTTAAAAATTAGAAATTTACAAAAAATAAATATGCCGACCTTAAAAAAAATCGATTTTCATGCACAGGGGGTGTACGGCCTCTGGAACAATTTTTTTTTGCCTGAGAAACACTTGAAGTGGATTTTGGTAAATTGATAAGCGATCTTAAGGTTTTTAGACCTTCTAAGTGCAATGGTGGCTTCCGTTTCGCACCAAAATACTCTAAAATTGCAGCTACCCTCCAGATTTGGAAACAAAACAACCACTTCAAACCTTCATAAATATGGCGTTAGGAATCAAAATTAGGTGAAACAAAAGCCAAATTTGACTTTTTTGACAGCTGTGGATCCAACGGCGAGGTCCTTTTTACACAAAAAATCTTTAAAAAATCCCACCTCCAAAATTTGCAAAAAAAACAAAGGGGATTCATATCTGAAGCTTGCAACCCTTGTTGAAGAAAATAAACCTCATAAATCAAGAAGGGGTTTGATGAATCCACACTCTGATACCATGTTAGAATTGTGAAACAAGCACAAAACCATGAGCCACGGGATCAAACAACAAATAAATACACCTACGCAAGAGATTGCAAACAATATATGCAATATTCTTCAACAAGAAAAAGATATAGAAGTGAGAGACTTTCAAGAAGATATGAAAGCTCAAGATATTCTCTAGATAATTAAAATGACGGTTGAGTGCTTATAAGAGAAAAGCCCTAAATGAGAAAGGGATCACATCATGACAAGTGTCAACATCACATGAGATGAGACATAATGATCTAATACTAGCTCAACTAATAAAGTATAAAAACACTCCTAATTTTATCTTAAGTGGACAAGAATAAATTAGACTAATAATCAATTAAAGATTAATTAATTATTAGCTAATGCATGATTACTCTAACAAGTGCACTTGGGAAGGGTTTGCAGGCCATAGATGGAGGAAATAGAATAGTGACAAAATAAATTAAATTTGTTTTTTTTTCTTATAATATGACGTAACGTACTCATGTTATAACACAAGCACATTATAGCTTCAGTGTGACCGAGCCTTAGGCTCAGTACACCGAAGCTATAATGCGAGCACGTTATAACACACTCGCATTATGGATTTTCATTTTTTTTTTAAAGTTGGCTACTTTTTGGCCCCCCGTCTTTTTTCACCCACCCATTTGTGTCCCAATTAAGTCTTGATGTGATCTGCATTCACTTCTATCCACCACAGAAGCATTTTGGCACTGACCTAATTTGAATTTGCACGTTTGAGGAGCATAGAAAACCTTGGAGAAGGTTTCAAGGTTGAAGACGGTATAAGTATAAGTTGAGTAGTTAAAGAATGTGAAGATAGATGTGTGAGATGTGAATGATGTGAAGTGTAGAGTTATAGAGTGAAAAATTGAGAAGTGTAGTACAAGCTTTCTTGTGTTAGTTACTGGATGCAATGAGAAGAAGGTGGCTACAATTCTTCAATCAACTACGAAAGTTTTGAAGTCATTATGGTGGATTCCTTGTTGCATTGAGATGCTTTTCTTTTTGTAACATTTCTTCTCTATCTTCTTTTCTACTCTGGAAGTGAGTCTTTTGGCAGTGAGCCTTTCTTCTTTGGGTAGTGAACCCTCTGAGAGTGAGCCCTATTGTATTCGGTGTTGATATTACTTATATTATGAGTTAATCCTCACCGTGGTTTTTCCCTTCTTAGGTTTTCCACGTAAATTTGGTGTTCTTTTGTGTATGGCGTTGAGTGGTTTAAGTTTTTGTTATTTTCTTTTCATGCCAATTCATCATAAAAAATTTAAGTGCTTAATGAATGAATGTGGATCTAAATATTAATGAGGGTTTTGAAGCTCTAAGGTACAACTGATTCACCCCCCCCCCCTTTAGTTGTCTTGTGCATTTAACAATTTATATATTTTTATAATATTATTTTATAAAACCTTTTGCTTATTATATGTTTTATGAAGATCATACCATTTAATAACTAGTAATTTAATAAACTATTACATTATGATATTGCTATCAGGATTCAACCGTGTAGTTTCGAGTCAAACTTATTGACCCATGTTTCATGAGTAGTGATTCAACAAGAACCCATCTCTCATGATATCGAATGGTCCACTTAGCACTCATTGCATCTAGGTGATGCTCACAGAGGTGAAGCACTGGTCCGTCCCGAGAGGTCACCCGGATAGATTTGATTATTACATTGTTGATTATTTACAAATGATAGTTTTGAATAGATTTGAATAATCTTTCAAGTATTTTGTCAGCCCTCTTATATTTATGGGGTTTCTCTCATTGAGAATTCATTCAATTTTACAAGATTATAGTGAATTTATCCTACTTACACGAGGTATTATCAACCATATGGAAGTGAGGAGAAGTGAATTTTTCTAGGTTCAATCTATTAATTTATAAACATAAATGTATGTGTTTCATAATACTACGACGCTTTATGGGGTCTGTTACTTGATTTTGTTCTCCTTTATATATTGTGTAATGTGTAAAATTTGTGCATCCTATAATTTTCCTTTCATTTATTTTATATTTTATTTGTATTGATTAGTAACCCAAGATCTTAATTTCTAACATGGTATCAAAGTAGTGAAGCATTTTTACAACAGAATCATATTTCATTTTTCTTTAAGATAAACATCTAATATATTATTACATAAGCATGGACTATTCTCATTTCAAGATTTGAAAAATTAAAAAACAAAATCAACCAATTTAAAGCCACAAAGAAATATAATTAATGTTTTTGATATAAAAAGCAACAAAACTAAGGTGTTGTCCCTTTAATACAAGGCACCACAGGCCATCAACAGTAGAGTAACACTAACAACATACTAACAACACAATAACAATAAGTCATAATTAATGTTGATTTGTATTTTCATGATGAAAATTATACCCACAAACAAATACATTCTACAAAAATTATTACAATGAAAAATATAAAAAATAGAAAATATTTGTGTGGACTCAACAACTTCTCTTCCTTCATTATCCATACATAACCATTTGCAATACATACTCATTTTATAGTCAAAAGATTTTATTGGTTGATAACTACAAAACTTTTCTAATACTTGACGAGTAGTAAGAAAAAAAAAAACATAGATTGTCACTTGTTTAGCCCCACATCAAATGAAGTTATCAAACCTAACTTCTCTTGTGGAATGACTAAATGACACCTAATCTCACAACTTTTATTCTATGCTATGCTAAAGCTACCTCAAGATTTTATTTTGGGTAGTGCATACATTCAAAAATGTAATTGGAAGAATCTTTTTTTGGGTAGCAACAAATAATGCAATGGATTTTTTCTTTGAGGTATATTTCTATTTATATATTAATTCATTTATGGATGCTTTTATCAATCACTCTCACATCACGTATATAGCCTAATATGGGTATGGGAAACACCACTTTAAGTCACGATACCAAGATATCACGTTTGGAAGGATATCATGCCAATTAGAGAATACATAATCAAATTAAATCAAGATACAAGTTTGGCACAAATAGACTTCTATCGTTTTTTTGGGGGGGTTTTAATTGATCATATAGACTTTGAATACTTTACATAAAGTACAAGTCCTAGAAATCAATAACTAGATTAAGGTAGCTAGGCTTGATTGGGTAGAGATCAAGCTTGAACCCCTAGGAGTCAAAGTAGATGTTATGCATTACTTCAACCAAAATTTAGTAGAAAAAAGGTAATGAATAATTATTGATAGATCCAAGAATGAAAAAGGAAGGATGATGATTAAAACATTTAAAAAAAAAAATTGGATTCTTAATTCAAAGAACAAATTTATGAGATGGCTAGTTTAATTATTTATGTTAGGAAGTGATTATAAGATTATTGTAACATTTTTTCACATTAATTTATAATGAATGAGATTTGAAGAAATACTCTTAAGAAAATATAAAAGTAGTTGTAAGCATGTTGTTTACATCTATATGATGTTCTTTTATATAACAAATTGAAACTCTTTGTAATTTCAATTATACTATTAAATTTACAATTATCTAATTTTCTTTGCATTTGAGAAAATATTTTGAAGTTCTATGTTAGATCTTTAATTACTAAAATTCAAGAGTCTTAAGTCAATTTTGAGATAGATCTATTTGTGGATTTACATTCAATAGAAAACATTTTAAAATAACAATCAATTATCTTAATTGAGTGCTCATATTTATGATTATTTTTAGACAATTAACCATTGCTATTGAACATTACACACTTATGGTAAAAATAGAATCTTTCAACCTTTAATGTATCTTTCTATTCATATTCATTATCTTAGCTACGTTCAAAGATGACATAACTTAAAAATGTTTTAGAATAACACACAATAGAGATTATTGTAATGCCAAACATTGCATACCCTTTTAATTTCATGTTATATTTTATGCTTGTGTTGGTGTCCATCCCTTTAGTATTTTTCAGGCTCATTTAAGCCTTTGTTTTAACCATTTTCCCTCACATGGCGTTTAGGCCCTATTTTGATGCTTTCTTTTTGACAATATGATATCAACATTGCATTAACTTTGTGTTTTGCTCGTGTCTCATCATTTTAGAGGAACTCTTAGACACAATATTTTATTTTCTCTATCTTGATCATTATGGAGTTAGAAATAACAAAGAAAGGGTTTGATCGAAAAGCAAACCCCCAACCAAATCCAAATAACTTTCTCATTCCTTGCAACTATAGATTTATTTAGGTGAAGACATCCAACCTCTTGAGTTTGAAGTTTAATTTTTAAGACAAATTCATTATGTAGAAGATTTTTGGTATTTTATTCATATGGATGATAACACTTAGCATGAATATTTGTGTGATGGGTTGGCATCCTAGATGGTGACTTTCTTCATTTGGCACTAGGTTTCTTTCATTATCCTCTCTCCAACTTGATAATCTATTTTTGTATATTAATTTTAAATTTTCAATAAATAGTCTTTTATTGATTTCTTATGTGCTTAACTTAGATAAAAATCTTTCATTTTTAAGTTTTAAAAGCATTTTGAGGAGTGTAGCTTTAATTCATTAAACAGTAGCAAACTAGCTCAATCTTACCATGGAAGTTGCGAAAATCATTTTCTAGTTGTTGCATATTTTATCTTCAAATAATTAGCATGATTTTATCTATCTTTTTTTTTGCTAATTTGGTTTGTTGGTCTCACATGTTATGGGCACTCCCTAAGATCATGGATTTTGCTTGGTGAACCACTTTAAATATATAAAATAATTGATTGCTAGTGTCACTTGTTATAAGGTATAACTAGTGTACTTAAATCGTAGACCTATTTAAAGCATTTTCTATACAGGTAAGATTTCTTCAATAGAAAAAATATGCTTTCAAGTTTTGATTTTTTCTAATAAAATAATGTGATCGATGTCAAAGATTGAATAATCTAATGATTAAAATTAGTACTACCTATGATGCTTTTGAGTAAAATAATTTACAAATACTTGCATAGTTTTTTGTCTAGGTATTTTCTTGATTTTCTATTATGACTAAAAAAAACTTGTTCGTGTTGGGTAGCTTGTAACATGTGCAAGTGTATGTACAATGGTTTTAAATTAAGGTGTCTCACCCTTTATGTAAAAAGTATTAAGCTTATGTTTAGTGTCTAAATAATGATTCTTCTTTGTAGTATGCAAGTTGACATTATTGTGGTTGTGTTTACTTGTCAAATCAATGTGACTCTTATTACTTTTGAAGACTAACTTGACATTTCATTTTAGAGAAGCTTTAATTACAAAAATATAATTATGATTGATGCCCCTTAATTTACATGAAAATATCTCATAATCTTTTACTTTTATAATTTACACTAAAAAAATCTAAATTAAAACAACAACACACTTCAAAATATTATTTAATAATTTTTCAATCAATATAAAACTACATATTTTTAGTAAACCAAAATTAGCAAATCCTAACAAACCACCTATGATGTTTGACAATCTTCCTTACATCCTCCATTCTATTACAATAATTTTCCCTACAAATAATAAAAAGCTTGGGCGAAACATCCAAAAGAACCCTAAGATGGTGACAAACACTAAATCAATTATTTGGACATCCCAACGTCCATATTTTTAAAATGAAACAAAAGCATTTCATGATAAGAACTCTAAACTATGATATTTATCCCACCGACATATAAGACAAAGGAGACAATCAATTTATATTTATTATTAACCCATTATCATTATTTTCTTGAATTAAATCTATGAGTAGAGAATGACCCTTATATTGTAAGCTTGTATTTACATCAATTACATTTTAATGGTACAAACGAGGGGCAGCTTGCTTAACCTTCCCAAAAAGCCCACACAAAATTACAAATAAATCCCTTCAAGAGTGAAAGGAATTATTACAAAAGCTTACACACTAACCTTTCCAAAGCCAAGATTATTCAAACTTTACAAATGGCCAAGAATCCATGCATTGATCTTATCAATTACTTTAAAGTGGGGTAAACCTTGGGCAGGTACAATTATTTTCCTTGGAACAAAGAAATGTATTGGAATTATTATAAAGGATTCTTCATAGATTTTGAGTATTGGTGACTAGAATAAACTTTTATTATATTAATTTATGAAATGGAATCAATTTTTAAAAATAAAGTGAAATTATATATATATATAATTTTTAGTAGTTGTTAATTTATCAAGTTATAAGAGTTAGAAACGTAAAATTCGAGACTTGATTTGAAAGCTTCTTATAATTATCTAAGAGATTTTGACCATCAAATTGATTTGAAAGCTTTTTATAATTATCGTGGAGACTTTGGGCATCAAAAATTGGCTCCCACCTTATAGTAACAACTTTTTTTTCGCTTTTCTTTTTCTTCAAAAATATTATTTTTTAAAATTGTGTTGAATTGTCAAAGAATTGTAATTCAATTTTTAGAACACAATGAATGATGATGATGATATACTCCTTGATTTTATCATCCACCAAAGTTCAAATATATTAAAGGTATGATATAAAAGATAAAGTTAGAACTATGTCACATATAATTTTTACAAAATAAAATTTCCTTAAATTTTTTTAGACTACAAGAATCAAGTAGCCCCCCTATAAACTATAGTACATCACGTAAACTTTTTGCATGTGACTTGTGATGTTGGCACGACACACACTCTAGTACCACGAAGATAGAAGGAGGCTAGATCTTGTGACCTATTGCCTACAACAAGATGCTTTAACCAATCAAACTAGACCCCTCCATCCATAGTTCTCCTTAAGTTTTAATCTTAGAATAAAATTCAAATTTTTTTATTAATAAAATTCATTAATTTTTAACTCAATAAAAAATAAATAATTTTGATAAAATAGATAACCCTCCATCTTTAACAATTAGATAATTAAAAACCAAAAAAATCAAATTAAATGGTAAAAATACTCTACACTAAATACAAAATCCTATTAAAAAAATGTGCCAAATTTTCTTTTAGCATTATGTAGAAGCTTGATTGATGGACTACGCCTCCTTTGAACATTACCTCTTTTCAACTATTCATCAAATTTGACAACCATATTGTTATTTTCAATGGGTAAAATATTGGTAAGTGAAAAATGATGTCATCCGCATGAAATGATATACTATTAAGGCCATATAGTTTCTATGGTTGGCCCATTTCCCATTGTTATCATATGATGGAATTCGCCGACTTAGAGACCTAGATAAAAGCTTGAGTTGCATGTGTCCAATGACTTACATAGTTTCAAACTTAATACTTGTGAGATTCCTACATCATAAGATATGATTCTTCTTCTGCTTTCTATCAATAAAAAAAAAGAAAAGATATGATTCTTCCCCTCATCATGAAAGGAGGGAGATGGAAAAAATGCACTATAATTTTCTAAGAATTTATATCATTGGTGGATTCTCCAACCAAGACCAAGATTCTTTGGTTCTCTTGATAAGGATATCTATAGTAATAATTTCATTATGGGGTTTGTATGTGGTATGAGAAGCCTAGCGGGCAAAGGAAAAAGACTTTCATTATGACTAATCTAGGATAATTATGTAAATACAAGTAATTAATTATATATTATTTTAGATCACTTGAATATATTTATGATTAGTAAATTTGATTTTTTTAATAATTTAGTTAGAAAAGTAAATGTAAAAGAGAATGATATTTAATTTTGTGATTCAAAATTATATTTTAGTGGTGGTAATTTAAGAATTTAGCTTTTATTAATTTGAGAAATGAGATCATTTGGTTATTGAATGTCTCAATTTTAAATTAGTCTTATGTTTTGTTAGAGGTCAAGTTTGTGGGTCTAGATCATGTCCATGGTCATGGATTTGTCCTTTAAGTCTAGACTAGACCCTACACAATATATAGCTCTATTTGTCATTTTGTTGATTGATATTCATTTGTTTAGCTTATTCCTTATATCTAAGGGTTGTTAGTATTTAGGAATACCTTGGAAGGATTATTGTCATGTCACAATGAGATGAGTTCTCCTAGTTCAAATCCTAAACATGTGTGCAAAAGTTCAAATACAATAGGTAAAGGCCCTAAAATGAACTGTGTGGGATGTTTATTTTTTTAGTGCACCAAACTCAAACATGTTACTATTGATTGCTCCTTTGATATTCTAGAATGAGAAGGTTTTAAATGATTTTTTTATGATTGTTTGATGTCTTAGAATGAATGCATTAAATATCTTTAAATACTAGCACATACAATCAAATTGCATGAAATGTGTACTTAGTTGACTCAAGGTGGAAAATATGAATGGGCTAATTGACAAAAATAATAATTTTAGTTTTAGAAAGGATACAATCAAGTATATAAATGTAGGATTAACCCCACAATTATAGAAATGACATTAGAAAATAAATACCCAAATCTAGGTGGCTAATGGCTATATCTAGGTAGGTGTTAGATAAATTTAATAAATGCAAAAACAAGACAAATGTATTGGAGTTTGTATGTGTGAGGATAAGGTAAGGCTAAATATGTGGGGATATGTGTGTATAGAGATGGGTGAATGCTAGATGAATGGGCCCAAATATGCACATGTTTGTGCCATTTATTGATATGTATCAAGATATTTTATCAAAATGGGTATAAAACAAAATGGGGAATGGCATCGGTAATGATAATTTCACCATTACATTTTGCCCCACTTTGAGGTGTATGTGAATCCTAAAATGATCATGCATCTAAAAGTATGTAGCACTCGCAAACATCTCAATAAATTAAATATTCAAACATTAAAGGATATGAAATAAGATCAATATAAATGAATGTCCTTGCAAGGTGTCATCATGTGTCTTTTTGTGTACATTTTCCATGTGAACTCATAAAAGAGAGGAAAAAATATACAATGGGTAGCTTGTCTCATAAGTAAAACAAAATTATAAAATATAGTAACTTGCCAATTATCTAAGAAATAGGAATAATAGGAAATGAATGGAGAAAAATTTAAATTTCTTAGAAAATAATAAAGGTATGTTTGGTGTGGTAGTCATAAGATGACAAGGCACATGTAGTGTAAGGCATGTCATGTAATAGCTCTATGTATATCGTAGTGATGAGTCTCAATAGCACCTACCTCTACTTAAAATCTCAACATAAAAATGTTAGTGGTAATATATGTTTCCCTTCAATTGGATACATTTATAGGATGCAAGGAAATAAATGATTGAGAAAACTATACATAAAAGAAAATGTAATCTATAAATAAACATATAAGCATATGGATCATATAAATAAATAGCAATACCGAATATATCAAAGGCAATAAAATTCTTAGTGGATATAGGAAGGAACAAGGTGAAATGTGGAAGGCATGATGACCTTAGTGTATAAGTAACATTTGGTAAAACAGGTCATGTGGCATGATTCCCCCAATGTAAGGATGCAACCATGGAGGTGGAAAGTATAGAAAGGGAAGGCATGAAGTACCCAATATAAGGGTGCAACATAAAAATATGGAAGTCATGAATTCCCCCAATGTAAAGGTATAACCATGAAAGTATAACATGTAAGAAGGGGAGAAACAAAATATAGTGAGGGAAGGCATAAAATATAGGGAGGGGAGGAATAAAACCCATATTATAAAGGTATATGGGCATAGAGTTACAAAATATATAAGTAGGTGAGGCATGAAGCCCCTAATTTAAAGTTTACTCTAAAAAGTATAATACATCAATGTAGGATCAAAATATATTCTACAATGAATTATCTAGCAAAATAGGCTCAACATGTGACTCTATACAACATAAAATATCTCTAACAAATCATAATGTATCAATAAAATATTAATGTGTAAGTGCTAATAAACATGTTTCAATGAAGAATCAACATATAAGCTATAGTAAGTTTGGTATGGAATTATGTGAATAAAAAACTAATAAATTAAGCATATCCAAAAGCATAAATATAAGTGGGGGAAATGCTATGAAAGTATAAATAAGGAACAAAGGATACCGAATGCAAGAGGACAACACAAGTGGGAAATAAGAGAAAAAGGTAAATATAAGTAAGTTATAAGTGTAAGATGATGAAAATAGAAAAAGGAAAACAAGAATTATTCCAAAGTGTGTTGGGATGGGGAGAGAAGAGGGGATAATCATGTAAAATAAATATAGAAGGTGAAATGAATACAAAAGACATGATGAAAAAGGCCAAGGTATGTGATGAAGAGTACTCCCCTCATGATGAAAAACTCACAATGGCAACTCAGGTTTGCACACAAAAAATACAAGAGAATGCAAGAGATTCTATTACTCAAAAATGGAAATACATGTTATAGCCTTACATGGCTTCTGATGGGCTACTTATTGCATTTGTTTTTCGAATTGAAAATCTGATTTACACTTAGTTCTTCATTCACCAGTAAATGGTCGACCTTCACATTTTGCCACCTACCTATTGCGTCACCGTGGGTCATTCTACCTCCTCCCCCTCTTTGTCATGTTTTTTCTTCAGCATTGATATATCTTCCTAATGCTCTAGGTCGGCCTTAAAGTCAAGGGTAAATGCCAAGATGTAATGCATGGTGAAAAATGCTTGTAACCCAATTGTGCACACCTAGATTGACTAGCCCTTATTGAAACAAAACAATCAAATTGATGCAAGATTACTCTTTGCGCTAGATGCTCCTACATCAAACACCCCGGGTAGTTTGAAAAGTGACCCCATCACTCTTTAGGATTTAGAGGAAAACCACAATGGCTAACCTTTGACTCAGACAACCAAGTTGAATCTTCAACAGGTATTTCTTTCCATTTCACTATGTATTCATTATATTCCCTATTCCTTGTGCTTCTCCCCACATGACTGTCTAGAATGTCTTCAATTTCATCTTTTCCTACTACAAGTGTTAGAACACTCCACTTTGCCTCTACCAACTTGTGCTTCTTATCCCCTTCATGATACTCCATCAAATCAAAAATGTTAAAGATAGGTGAAACATGAATCTCACTTGACAACTCCACCTCGTATGCATTTACTGAATCATGTTTCTTCAAAATATTACATGACCCAAACTTCCTCATCTTCGGCTTATTATATGCACCAAATGGAAACCTCTCCTTCCACAAGTGAACCATGACTTCATCACCTACCTATAACTCCTTATACCTTCTTTTTTTATTTTCCTTAGCCTTATATTGCATATTCACCCTATTGATATTCTTCTTAACTTCTTCATGCACATTCTTCATATGTTCAACAAAATCTTCAGCTTTAGTGCTATGCTTATGTCCCTTTTCCATCTTCCTTAACTTAGTAGTTTCTCTAGGACTATTACCATACACAATCTAGAATGATGTTTTCCAAGTGCTCTTGTTGGCTGAATTGTTGTAGGTAAACTCTGCCCATGGAAAAACCAAATCCCATCCCTTGGGTTTGTCACTTACCAAGCATCTCAACAAGTTACCATAACTTATATTCACCACTTCCATTTGTCCATCTATCTATGGATGATGTGATAAGTTAAACTTCAAATCTATTTTCATCTTCTTCCACAACATCATCCAAAAATGCCCTACAAATTTGGTATCTTGATCCGAAACTATGCTCTTGGGTAGACCATGTAGTCATGTACCACCTCTTTGAAAAATAATTCAGCAATATGAACTACATCACTAATCTTATGACATGGAATGAAGTGTGCCATCTTCAAAAATATGTCTACCACCACAAATATGGAGTCATGACCTCTTTATGTCCTTGGAAATCCAAGAACAAAATCCATGTTGATGTCCTCCCATGGTCTCTCTAGTACATGTAATGGTTGATATAATCAATTATTTTGACCGATGTCTTTCACCATTTGACATACCATGCAACCCTATACAAACTTCCTCACATCCTACTACAACTGCAGCCAATAGTAATGCTCACTCACAACAACAATTATCTTATCCCATCCAAAATGTCCTACCAATTTTCCACTATGCTTCTCCTTGATTAAGTTCTCCCTCATGGAACTCCTGGGAATGCAAAATTGGTTCCTTATAAACAACATACCATCTTGGATTGTAAAATCCAACCATCTTTTCCTATCCATTGTGACAGGCTCCTTGCAAGATTTCCACGCTTCTAGGAAATCAGGATCTTCAAGGTAAAAGCTTGTGAGTTCCTTGAATCCAACTACTTCAAACTGCATTCATGTTAACAAGTTCTACCTCGTGCTCAAGGCATCTGCAAATTGATTCAATTTTCCACTCCTATGCCTCAAAAAAAATGTGTAGCTTTTCAAAAGTTCAACCCATTTCAAATTCCTTTGGATCAATTTTCCCTAACTATCCAAATATTGTAACTCCTAATGATCAGTGAATAAAAAAAAACTCTTTTGGAAACAATTAATGTCTCCATTTCTTCAAAGCCTAAACTATGACATATAACTCTTGATCATAAACATAATACCTTTTATTTGCATCATTCAACTTCTCACTAAAGTAGGCAATGAGTTTACCTTCCTGACTTAAAACAACTCCAATGGCATTGCCACTACTATCATAGTCTACCTGAAATACTTTATTGAAATCTAGGAGTGCTAAAACAGGCTACTATGTGACTTTCTTCTTCAACAAATTGAAACTCTTCATTGCTCTTGTACTCCATTTGTATTGTTTTCTATCCCCTCTCATTTTTTCAGTTAGGGGTGCACACAAATACTGTTGAATCTTTTGATGAACTTTTAGTAAAAACTTTCTAAACCATGAAAAGATCTTACCTCATTAGTGCTTGGTGTAGACCACTCCACGATGGCTTTCATCTTCTCTGGATCTATTTTTAGATCCTCTATTGGGTGATCCCACAATAGTGGTTTACAATTTTTGGCCAAACTCGACATTGAAATAAATTTTTTTAACTAAATATTCACTTTAGGGAACCTATAGCGGCTAAACCAAGAGGAATTTGAAGATGATACAAACTAGAGTTTTGTGAAATTTTGTTTGTAGATTCTAAATATATTTTTTTCAAAAAATTTGGAATAGGATTGCACTTCTTTATCCATCTCCCTCGAAAACTAGTTTTTTCATAAAGCAACATTTTTTAAAAGTGACGCTCATTGTATAACAGATAACTTTTTTTTCCATGAAGGATAAAATTCTAATTCTTTTGAATTCGGATTTTTAACTCTGATATCTAGTGCTTCCACTTGGTTAGATATTTTTTATTGAATATTTTTTCTTTAATCAAGTTTTGAAGCCAAACCAATTACAATTCAAACATAGAGTGATCGTATAATGCATTACTTTTTTTTATGTACCAAAATTCAAAATTTTCTTTCTTTTCGGATCAAGGACTTCAATATTTGGTGCACTCATATTTTTCAAAAAAAAAATTGACAATATTCTATTTTTCCACATGTGCAGAACAGAGAGTTTGATTTTTCAGTGAAAAACCTACATTCATAAGAAATAAAAAATAAATATAATAATTAAATTAAATTTATTTAAAATTCTACTTTTTGGGAAGCTTATAATAAGGACTACATACTTACAAAAAAAAATTAAATGAATTCATTTGATCCCCCAAAAGGTAAATCAAAAGTTGTTTTTTATTAGCATTTTGATAGGTGTAAAGGAGACTCTGTTATAGGTATGGTTTAAAACTATTGGGGTTCTATCCAAGAGGGTTTGATCTAAGGTAGTTTGATCAAACCCTCTTCAATTGGAATGCTTTAAATGAAACTTTTAAAGGATTAAATCATTATATTTTTTAAAAATATATGTTTTTAACAAAAATCAAAATCTCCCACAAATTGTAAACCAACTTTGTGGGATCACCCTGCTGAGATAACAAATCCTAGGTACACCAGTTCATGTTTCACAAAACTACATTTCTTCAAGTTGATCAGCAACTTCTCCTCTTTCAGCTTCTCAAAATCTTCTCGAATATGCATCAATTGTTCCTCCAATTTCTTAGTGAAAATCAAAATTTCATCCAAGTAAACAATGGAAAACTTTCCTATAAATTCTTTTAGTACATCATTCATGAGTCCAATAAATGTTCTTGGTGCATTGGTCATCCCAAAAGGCATGACTAACTAGTCGTACAGACCTTCATTAGTTTTGAATGCCATTTTCCATTCATCACCTTCCTTGATTTGAATATACTAATAACCACTCTTTAGATCAATCTTTGTGAAGTACACAACTCCACTCAAGCAATCCATTATGTCATCCATCCTTGGCAAGGGAAATTGATACTTTGTTATAATCTTATTGATGGCTCTACAATCAATTCACAATTTCCAATCACCATCCTTCTTGGGTACCAATAGTGTAGGTACTACATGCGGACTTAAGCTTTCCTTGATCAACTCCTTTTCGCAATAATTCTTGCACTTTCCTATTCAATTCCTCATTTTCTACTAGATTCATTCTATGAGCTACCTTATTTGGAAAACTAGCTCCTAGAATCAAATACATCTAGTGACTGATTTTCCTTACTAGTGGCAATCCTTCAAGTACATTATCAAAAACAATACTCCAGAATTCATCCAGCAAACCGCGTACTTCTATAGGTACTTTACTATTGAATTCCCTTTCAACTTTAGGAATTAATGCAAAACGCATATGTTCATGCCTCATACCTTCCAGGATTTTCCTTCCATCTACCAAACAAATTTGTGCATTTCTGCATACCTTTTCTCCTATATCCTTTAGAGGCTTTAGCTTATTTTGAACACCATCTTTTTTCAATGAATAGGTGTTAACACACTCATCATGCACTAGTCATTGATCAAACTACCATGGTCAACCTAACAACGTGTGACAAGCATCCATTGGTATTATATCACACAAAAAATCATCCTTGTAGTTATCAATCTTAAACTTTATTAGGCATTGCTCATTGACTAGAACCCTTTGGTCCTTCTGAAATGATGCAATTTGATATATATTGAAAAATAAGGTGAAGAAAGCTTGCAATATGAACTTAAATGTGTGAATGCAAATCTGAAATATGTAGATTAACCTTAGCCTTAGTGTGAAGAAAGAATGAGAGAGAGAGAGATAGAACAATATAACACATGCAACAACAGATTTACATGGAGAAACCCCGAAGGGAAAAAACTCCACCACCAAAAGAGAGGCAAGTATATTACTGATAATCTTCAATATTACATGCAGCAATAGACTTCTCTTATCATTCCCTGTAAATCCAGCAGCACCCTGTTACCCCTGCAAAACTGAATTCTTAATAACACTAGCTCAAGGCCCCAATTTATAGAGATTTGTGAGGATGAAAACCACCATGGTTTCACCAAACAATAGGCAGCAATACCACCTAGAAAAACCCACGCCTCCCTCCTTGAAATGGTCAAAAATACCAAAAATAGCCTCTTACAGATGCTCTTACAGCTGTCATAAGGCATCTTTTATGCATGGGCGCCTGGGGTCTAAAAATAGCATATTCTGTCATAGGGAATCTGTCATACTGTCATAGCATCTTATGACAACTTGCATGCATGTCATAGATGCTCTTACAACACCCTATTTTGACCCACAACCTTATTTTAGAAGATTCCAAGGTGGAATGCCTAGCTAATTTATCCTTTTCCATAAGGATAAACGGTAACGGTAACACTGCATTTACATAGTCTCTTTCACCACTGTTGGTCAAACAGTTTCACCTCTTATGGGTAAATGTACAAAACACTTTAGGAGAATAATAAAATAAAGGATTTACAAGGCTGATGACACCTAAATCCTAACATTCTCCCACTTGACATCATACATTGTAAATTACACCCATAGAGATACAATTACATAGAATTAAGTACAGTGATCAAGGCCCATGGCCTTTCTGCACCAAGAGAACTTTTCTGTGGTACTGGCTTCGTAAGAGAATCTGCAACATTATCCAAAGTGTCAACTTTTTCAATCAAGACTTGTCCATTCTCAACCATTTCTCGCACAAAGTGATACTGAACATCAACATACTTAGTACGAGCATGATACATAGGATTTTTAGGCAAACATATGGCACTCTAACTATCACATCCGATCCTCACTATCCTGCAATCAAAACCAATACCATTACCAAGTCTCTATAACCAAACTGCCTCCTTAGAGGCATGTGTAGCAGCCATATACTCTGCTTCAGTGGTAGACAAAGCAACTGTAGGTTGTCTTTTACTCATCCAACTCACTGCTCCTCCAAACAAAGTAAACTCATAGCCACTAGTGGACCTTCGACTATCCAAGTCACCTGCCCAATCTGCATCAATAAAACCATGTATGTCCAATGACTTATCAACATTTTCAGTACCATGATAAACCAAACAGTAATCAAAAGTTCCTTGCAAATATCTGAATACCCTTTTGACAAAAGTCCAATGTTCTTTACCAGGGTTAGACATAAACCTGCTTAGAACTCCCACTGCTTGGGCAATATTTGGTCTAGTACAAACCATTGCATACATTAAACTACCGATAGCACTAGCATAAGGAACTTTAGACATTTCATCAATATCATCATCCAATTTAGGACACATGTCTAAACTCAACTTAGTACCAATAGGAAATGGAATATTTACTAGTTTACAGTCCTGCATATTAAACCTTTGCAAAATAAAAAATAGTGTTAACATACTTGCTCTGACTTAACCAAAGCTTTCTATGAATCCGATCCCTAATGATTTCCATCCCAAGAATATATTTAGCAGCCCCTAAATATTTCATATCAAATGTGCCAGAAAGCTAAGTTTTAAGTTCCCTAATCATTGCCTTATTGTTACCAATGAACAACATATCATCCACATATAAGACAATAATCAGTATCTGATCATCAATAACTTTAAAGTAAACACAGTGATCCTCATCACTTCTAACAAAACCCATATTTAATGCAAACAAACTTCTGGTACCACATCCTAGGTGACTGTTTCAAACCATATAGAGACCTTTTTAACCTGCAAACCAAGTGTTCTTTTCCTTTCACAACAAAACCGTCAGGTTGCATATAAATTTCTTCCTCTAGATCCCCATGCAAGAAAGCAGTTTTAACATCCATTTGTTCTATTTCTAAATCATAAGCAAGCAATGGATAAAATGAATCTAATAGAGGTTAACTTAGCAACAGGAGAGAATATTTCACCAAAATCAACTCCCTCTCTCTGGGAGTAGCCCTTGGCCACTAATCTGGCCTTGTACCGTTCCAACTTTCCATCTGCACCAAACTTCTTTTTATATATCCACTTACAACCAATGGCCTTTCCTCCTTTGGGAAAACTAACAAGATCCTAGGTGTCACAGTTTTTCAAAGACATCATCTCATCATGCATGGCCTGCATCCAAGACTCACATTCTTCTGAAGAGAGAGCCTCCCTGAAAGATCTAGGTTCATCATCAGTACATAACAAAGCAAATTTACAACGAAAATCAGGTGGGCTATACCTGTCAACTAGATTTCATTGTCTTGTGGATCTTCTCAAAGGTGGAGTAAGAGGTTCCTCCTCATGTTCATCCTCATTGTTTTCAACTTCTTCTGTTACAACGGATTCGTCAGAACTCTCTTCTTCTTCTCCATCTTCTTGTCCATCTCTTTGTTCTTCCACATGTGCATCTTCTTGCTTAGTTTCAAAATGCACTGTCTTTGACTTTTCCTTTGGTTGCACATCTTCAGAGTTAGCTCTAAATTCCCTGAAAATAACATCTCTAGAAAATATCATCTTTCGTGTTAGTGGATTCCAAAGTTTATAACCTTTAACATTTTCACCATAACCTACAAAGATGCATTTTTGAGATTTGGGATCCAATTTAGACCGCTTCTCTTGAGGCACATGAACAAAAGCCTCACAACCAAAGACCCTTAAATGTGAAACTGAAGGATTTTTACCCAACCACATTTCATAAGGAGTTTTATCAACAAGAGCTTTACAAGGAGATCTATTAATTAAATAACAAGCAGTACCAACAGCCTCTGCCCAAAAGCATTTGTCTAACTTAGCACTACTTAACATGCTCCTAGCTCTTTCCATTAATGTACGGTTCATTCTTTCTGCTACCCCATTTTGTTGGGGTGTGTAAGGTGTAGTCTTTTGCCTAACAATTCCTGCATGTTTGCAAAACTCATCAAATTCCTTAGAACAATATTCACCCCCATTGTCAGATCTCAATACTTTTATCTTATAATCTGTTTGCTTTTCAACCAATGCCTTAAATTCCTTAAATTTGGTGAAAACTTCAGATTTTGAATGCATAAAATAAATCCAAGTATATCTTGAGTAATCATCAATGAAGGAAACATAATAATGAGATCTACCCAAAGAATCTGTATCCACTGGACCACACACATCCGAATGAATAAGTTCTAACAATCCATTAGCTTTATTAGTTCCTTTAGGAAATGATGACTTGTTTTGTTTACCAAACACACAATCCTCACAAAAATCATTTTTACCAACAGAATAATCAGAAATACCGTCTACTAGTTTCTTATCAAGTATGGTCCTAAGACCTTTTTCACCAATGTGACCCAATCTATGGCGCCACAACATACATGCATTTTCAGCGCTAGTTACAAAAGAGGAGTTACAAAAAGTAGAGGCATGTAGCGTGAATAAATTCCATGTCCGAGATCCTTTAGCAACCACCAAACTTCCCCTTACCATCCTACAACCAAACTTGTCAAATGTCACATGCATCCCAAAATCATTCAACTTGGAAACTGAAATTAAAATTTTTGTAAGTCCTAGAATATGTAAAACATCATCAAGGGTTTTAACTCTCCCATCACTGAAACACAACTTTACCTTTCCTTTACCAATAACCTTTTGTGTGCTATTATCACCCATGAAGACCTCTCCTCCATCATATTCTTTGTATGTAGAAAACCACTCCTTATGAGGAGTCATATGGAAGGAAGCACCTGAATCAATAATCCAAGCATCATTACAAACTATGTTAGCTGAAATAATCAAAGCATCAGAATCACCGTTATCAGAGGACTTTTCTGTGGAGGAATTTGCATTCTTTTTCTTGTTTCTACATTCCTTCTTCACATGTCCCCATTTACCACAGTTCCAACACTTCACTCTGCTCTTTCCAGGGGTCTTAGATCGTCCTTTAGACTTATCCTTCTTCTTATCCCCTTTAGGCTCTTTCTCCTTGGGCCTACCTCGCACATGCAAGGCATCTTGGGAGCCACTGCGCATGGTCTTTCTCCTCATCTCCTCTGAAAGAAGTATGGGAATAATAGTATCCAACTTAGGTTCTGCACCACCACTTGTTATAGCAATAACTAAATTTTCCCAAGATTCTGGCAAAGAGCAAATCAATAAAATGCATTTATCCTCATCTTCTATTTTAACATCAATAGATGCAAGCTGACTTATAATCAAATTAAAAGCATTCAAATGTTCAGCAATAGATTCACCATCCTTCATCTTTAATGAATACAAACATCTTTTGAGATACAACTTGTTAGACAAACTCTTAGTTTGGTAGATTTCACCTATCTTCCTCCAAAGCTTGTATGTTGTGTCTTCTGAAGAGACATTCAGGAGGACAGAATCTGTGAGACACAACCGAATAGTCCCTCGAGCCTTCTTGTCTAACTTATTCCAATCTTCATCTGACAAGGTTGAAGTAGATGGCTTCTTTTCAACTGAAACTGGTAACCACTGATCTCTTTCCTCAAGAAGGTCCTCCACTTTCAACTTCCACATCTCGTAACCAGTTCCATTGAACTTCTCAATATCTAGACGAGAGGTGGAGGCCATGGTATGCAATCTTTCACAAATCTGCAAAACCCACAACACAAAAGCTCCCACTGCAGCAAAAAACCTTCAACACTCTAAAAGGAAAGCGTCCCTTCCTTAACAGAACTGTTAGCTCTGATACCAAATGTTGAAAAAAAAGGTGAAGAAAGCTTGCATTATGAACTTAAATGTGTGAATGCAAATCTGAAATATGTAGATTAACCTTAGCCTTAGTGTGAAGAAAGAATGAGAGAGAGAGATAGAACAATATAACACATACAACAACAGATTTACGTGGAGAAACCCCAAAGGGAAAAAACTCCACCACCGAAAGAGAGGCAAGTATATTACTGATAATCTTCAATATTACATGCAGCAATAGACTTCTCTTATCATTCCCTGTAAATCCAGCAGCACCCTGTTACCCCTGCAAAACTGAATTCTAATAACACTAGCTCAAGGCCCCAATTTATAAAGATTTGTGAGGATGAAAACCACCATGGTTTCACCAAACAATAGGCAGCAATACCACCTAGAAAAACCCACGCCTCCCTCCTTGAAATGGTCAAAAATACCAAAAATAGCCTCTTACAGATGCTCTTACAGCTGTCATAAGGCATCTTTTATGCATGGGCGCCTGGGGTCTAAAAATAGCATATTCTATCATAGGGAATCTGTCATACTGTCATAGCATCTTATGACAACTTGCATGCATGTCATAGATGCTCTTACAACACCCTATTTTGACCCACAACCTTATTTTAGAAGATTCCAAGGTGGAATGCCTAGCTAATTTGTCCTTTTCCATAAGGATAAACGATAACGGTAACACTGCATTTACATAGTCACTTTCACCACTGTTGGTCAAACAGTTTCACCTCTTATGGGTAAATGTACAAAACACTTTAGGAGAATAATAAAATAAAGGATTTACAAGGTTGATGAAACCTAAATCCTAACAATATAGGCTCGGATGTCTCCTTCTTTCTAACTACAACTTGGTAACCATTTCCTGTAATACCAAATTTTCAGTGTTACCTCCATCAATGATCACATTGCACACCTTACCTTCACACTTATGTCGGGTGCGAAAAAAATTATTCCTTTGATCTAGTTCCCTCTCTTTGTTCAACAAAATTCTCCTGGAAACAAGGGACTCACCCCTTGTAGCATCTTCAGACTGTGAAGATTGAGTGTCTTCATCCACATGAGCAACTCATGCATTTCCTTCCGGTCTCATATTTTTCTTCCCTTGGTGTTTTGGGAACTTGTAGGCTCTATGCCCTTCTTTGCCATATTGTAAACATATTCCTATAAAACCTCCTCTTCCTAGTCTACATACAAACCTTCCTATGCATTGTCAGTCACCACTATTTTGGTCACGTGGCTAATACGAGTTATCATGTTTTTTATCGTGACCAAAGCTAGTTCCTTCATCCTTTCTTTGGTCACCACTTCAACCTCCATATGGTTGTCTGCCATTCCTTCCACCACAACCACCACCTCTCTATTTTCTCTCAAATCTCTTGTCTAGTCATTCTTCAACCTTTAGAGAAAACTGAAAAGAGTCCTCAATGGTATTCATTCTCACTAGTGTTGATTCTTCTTGTATGCTAGGCTTCAACTCATTAATATATCCAACAACTTTCTCTTTGTTCACCTTAGAATGCCCTATTCGAATCAAGACCTTGTGAAATTCCTTTGTGTACTCTTTCACTATCCTCATTCCTTGGTCACAAACTTTGCATCTTCTTGAGCAGTTCCAATTTGTAATCTATTGGAATAAATTGTTTCTTCAATTTTGACACCATTCTGTCCCATTGGGAAATTCTCTTTTTCGTGTCTTCCTCTTTCTAGCTGGACCTCCTTCCACCATATACTAGCATGACCTTTTAACTTGGTCTTTGCAAACTTCACTCAATGAGGATCTTCAATATCCTCAAATTTGAAAAATCCTTCCATATCATTGATCCAATCAATCAATTCTTTAGGATTCAAACTTCCACTAAAAGTTGAAACCTCCATTTTAGGTTTCTTCCCAATGCTTGAGATCACTCTCAATAATCTCCTTTTTCTAAAATCCATTTGATCCTGATCTTCCTCTTCCATTTCCTCTTCTATTTTATCTCCACTGCCATCTCTTTCTTGATGCACATCTCTTCTTCAAACCTCTTGTTGCAAGGTTTCTAATTGCCTTCTAAGGGCTTTGATTTTATCTCTAGGTTCTCCTCCTCCACCACCTTGGTCTCTACCTCTACCATGTTGGGGTAGCCTTGGAGGCATCTTGATCTCAACCACACTCACAAGTCTTGTTGCAACTACCTCATGTTTGGTGCTTTGTTATAGAACTAGGAACTCCTACTCTAATACCACTTAATGAAGGGTACTCCCCTCACAATGAAAACTCACAATGGCAACTCGGGTTTGCATAGAAAAAACACAAGAGAATACAAGAGATTTTATTACTTAGAAATGGAAATACATGTTACATCCTTACATTCCTTCTAATGGGCTACTTATTACATTCATCTACCAAATTAAAAATATGAGTTACACTCAAATCTTCATTTACTAGAAAATGATCAACCTTCACCTTCTGCCACCTACATATTGCTTCACTGTGGGTTGTTCTACCTACTCCCCTTCTTCATCGTGTTTTTGCTTTAGCATTGATATATCTTCCTAATGATTTAGGTCATCCTTAACATTATTTTCGCATGTTGTTGTAATATCATCCTATCATCCAATCAGTAATGGGATCTCCAAGTGGTTATCATGGTTATCAATAGCCCTAATCACTTAACCAATTAATGCATTCATCCACAACAATGATGTGGAGTCAACAAGTATGATTTCATTGTGTTGCCATCTCATTCACATTTTTTGGTTACTATAAACCAACTCATTCATTACTCATCCTTCTCACCTTCACTGCGTTGAGGAGACACTAAATCCTTTCTCTCTAAAACCATCATGTTTCCTTGACATATAAGTTCATCACCCTTGTTACTCAGTTGACCCATCGAAGGGGCACAAATCCTTGTCCACTTGAAGTGTCACCATTTGCCCAATACCTCACATCACTCATCGAAGAAACTCACCAACATCTCCATTCAAAATGAAAAGTCACCTCGATGAGGCTTGACAATTCATTGGAGTGTTGAAGGGACACTAAAAAGCATCCCACTGAAATGAAGCCTCTCACCCACATGCATTATCTTTTCCATGTTACTGTTATTGTTTATGTCATCAAGACTTCAAAGGGACATGGGAAAAGGTCCTGCTAAGTCAAAATGGTCACTTCAATGAATCATTCAAATGAAGAATGGGGTGCTAAATGACGTCGAGGGTAAATGCCAAAATGTAATGCATGGTGAAAAAATTTTGTAACCTGACTATGCATACCTAGCCCTTATTGAAACAAAATAATCAGATTGATGCAAGATTGCTCTTCACCTGGATGCTCCTACATCAGTATATTAACAAATCAAAAATTAAAAATTATCAACAATAATTTGGAATATGTACCACACTATAAATACCTACTAAATATATTCCAATTGTCAAATCATTTACTCATTTTTATTATGAGAGCTAACTTGATCCTATTTCTCATTTTGTTTTATTTGTATTCTTCCACTTAGTTATATCTCATATGTGCCAAAATATGTGTCGATGTTCATTATGCTAGGTGTGCTAGTATTTTTTGAAGTGTTTCAGAACCCTTTTCTTTCATATGTAGACAACTAGATTCTAAATGCCCCTTCAAAAGGATAACTCTAGATATCATATATAGTTATTTACATTGTAGTGTCATAAATTATCACCCTTTCACACTATATTACACCTTATTTTGCACACACAATTAATTATATTAATAAATTGATCATTTTGTATCTAGATTGGGAAAATACATTGAATTCCCCAACCACTACAACAAATCCTTGTGATTTGCTCCATTTTTTGCTTCCAACCATTGTTTTAATGTATTTTTGCCAATTTTTTGAAAGTGTCAGTGCTATTTATCGAGATGGCACCATTTTCAGCATTTTTTGCGCCAATCAAAACAAGTAGGGATTAAATCAGGTGCTAATTAGCATCGGGTTTAGGGTTGGGTTTAGCATTGGGTGTAGTGCCAGTTTTAGCTCCTAGTTTACTGTCAAGTTGAGTGCTGGGTTTAGCACCAGATTTAGCACTAGATTTAGCATCAAGTTTAGTACCTAATTGTTCTAATCTAGTAGGGATTAGGGGTTTTAGAAAAAAAAATACTTCCCCAATATTCACTGGCCTTCAATTGCTTTCCTAAATTTCACTTGCATCAAAAGATCCCTCAACCCTCAACCTTAAACCCTAAACCTATATACCATCTACCCTATACATTGGACCCTAAACCCTAATCATTAAACTATATACCCTAAAACCTATACCTTAAATTCTCTACCCTCAACCCTTAACCATCAACCCTAAACCTTTAAACCCTAAACCCTAAACCCTTAAAACTTCTACCCTCTACCCTCAACCCTAATCCATCAACCCTATACCCTCAACCCAATACCCTAAACCATCAACGCTATAGGTTCTCAACTCTAAACCAGCCTCTACCCTCTACCCTCAAGTACTCAATACCATCTACCCTCAACCCTCAACCCTTAAACCCTTAAACCCAAGTAAACACTTTTCCCTAATCCCTCAACCCTCAACCCTTAATCCCTCAATCCTTAAACTCTCAACCCTCTACCCTCTACCCTCTACCCTCAACCCTCAACCCTTAAACCCTAATCCCTCAACCCCTATACCCTCTACACTATATATTGGACCCTCAACCCTAATCCTTCAACCATATACCCTAAACGCTCTACCCTCAACCCTTAACCATCAACCCTAAACCCTTAAACCTTCTACCCTCTACCCACAACCCTAATCCCTCAACCCAATACCCTCAATCCAATACCCTAAACCATCAACCCTATAGGTCCTCATGAAATCTATATACCCTTAATTCTCAACCCTCTACCCTATACATTGGATCCTCAACCCTCATATATCTCTATTCCTCCCTCCTCTTCTAATCTCCTCTATATCTCACTTCTCCCTCCATCTCTTGCTCCATCCATCCCTCCCACTCTATCCTAATCCATCAAACCTAAACCATCAACCCTTAAACCCTGATCCCTTAACCCCTATACCCTCTACCCTATACATTGGACTAGCCTCAACCCTAATTCTTCAACCATATACCCTCAAACTTATATCTTAAATTTCTCTACCCTCAACCCTTAACCATCAACCCTAAACCCTTAAACCTTCTACTCTCTACCCTCAACCCTAATCCCTCAATCATATATCCTTAACCCAATACCTTAAACCATATTCAACCCTATAGGTCCTCAACTCTATACCCTAAATTCTCAACCCTCTACCCTATAAATTGGATCCTCAACCCTCATATATGTTTGTCCCTCCCTCCTCTTCTAGACTCCTCTCTATCTCACTTCTCCCTCCATCTCTCTCTTCATCCATCCCTCCCTCTCTACCCTAGTCCCTCAACCCTAAACCATGAACCCTTAAACCCTTAAACACTCAACCCTAACCCTAAACCCTCAACCCTCAACCCTCAACCCTCAACCCTTAAACCCTTAAACCCTTAAACCCTTGTAAAATCTCTACCTTAATCCCTCAAACCTTAACCCTTAAACCCTAATCCCTCAACCCCTAGTATACCCTCTACCCTATATATTGGACCCTCAACCCCTAGTATACCCTCTACCCTATATATTGGACCCTCAACCCTATACATCCCATGGTGTGACTACGAGGGCCTAAAAGTTCAACTATATCCCTTTTGTACATTTTATGGCATAATACACCTCATTTCTACATTCAATCATCTACAAATTTTCCCATATTTAAATTTTTTGAGTAAAGGATAAAAAATGTATTTAAAGGATAATATGAAGATAATAGTATGATCTTAAATTTGAGAATTAATAGAATTTGAATTAAATGGCATTTTTATCTTCTTTTTAATTAAAAATTGTAATATTTAACTTGTAACATATTATAAAATAAATAAATAATAAAAAAAATTATATCTTTCACTTCTCAGAAAGCAAAATAAATCCTTCCATATTTGGGGCTCAGCCCAGAAACCCTAAACCATGTGGTGTACCAAAATTGTTAACACAGGGATTTGCACTCAAAGACAAGTTGAAAAAATCTTAAATCTTGAGCACATGGGACTACTCTTAGGCTGTGGGTATCCTATGGTGAGAATAGACCTCCAAGTTATGGGCTAGCTCCCTTTGGATATTTCTTGAAAATATTGATTTTTTAACAGAGGTAAAGGGTAAGAAGGATAATGCATACACTAAAAACTGCTCAAATAAGGTGATTCACCAACTGATAAGTGATTTGAAAACTGCTAAAATATCACACAAACTCAATAAATAAAGCCACATAATCTCACAATTCAGTTATTCATGCCTACAAAAATAATTCTAATGAAAGACTGACTTTTCTAATGCTTGAAAAATTGGAAAACAAAGATGTTTTCACAAATCTTTATTCAAGGGAATGAAAGCACTAACATAGACCTATACTATGGCATCATATTCTTCATATTCAACATTGAAGGAATCTGATAAAATAAAGGTTAACATAGTAGTCTATCTTGTAACTCACAATCAACACTAAAGAAAAAAGAGATATGGAGAAGGAAATAAGCTTTTCATTGAGAAATAAGAGATATATGCATTACAAATCTCAAGAACTCACAAGAAAATGAGTTACAAAGTAAGAATAATCTGCTACTACAACCATCAAACTCAGAACTAGCCTTAATAAATGAGAGAGAAGATAGAATTATAGAAAAGCCTTCAAAATTTGAATTTGAATCTTGGCTCCAAAATATGATGTGTTGTCTTCCTTCTCCTCCAAACAAGGTATGTAACTGCAAGATAACTCCACCAAGAGTTGTGAATCACAAAACAACCTCATGGGTCGTATGCAACTGAAAACCCCTCCAAAATAGGGTTGCAATTGATTGAAACAAAGTGTTTTGTGCCTCAAATTGCTCCTTGATTGAAGCTCTATCAAATGGAACTCTTAATTGAAGGTGAACTCTCCAATAAGTGCTTCAAAATCCCTAACTTTAGTCCACATGTTGGCATAATTTCCTCAACCATCTCCATGATTTGTGCAAGGCTTGAATGATCCATTTAACTCCCTTTTGACCAACATTTAAACAATAAATATCAAAATTACTTTATTTTTGCATTCAAAATATCATTTAGTTTAAATGATTTATATTTATCATTTAAATAACGATTTACATTTGAAATAAATGCAAAAAATAAAGGCTTTATCGTATCTTTTGAAAATATGCATTTGGCATTTATTTTTGCATTTTAATGAATAAATTTTATTAAAATGATTTATTTTATCATTTCAATAAAGTTTTACAAAATTTGTATTAAAATGCAAAAATAGAGGAATTTTACAAAATCAAAAGCAAAGGACACATTTCAATTTTCATAAGGCAAAGAAATGTGCCACACATGAAAATGTGAATGATTTTTTTTAAATAAAAAACTTAAGGCACAAAATTCCTTTTCCATCGAACCTTCTAGGGTCTCAACCCTAAATTGAAATGTGAACACACATTTTAATTAATTCTTCTTGCTACCATGGAGAGAGGTCGCCGCCATGAAGGAAACCCTAACTAAGCTTTCTCTAAGCTAGAAATGTTGTTTCTGAATCCATTTCAAAAGGTTTTTGGTAGATTTAAAGTTGAAATTCAAAGGTAAATTTGATTCTACTTCAAACCTGAAAGTTTACATGCATTTGAAAGATTTTTGCAATTTTATAGGAATAGCCTCATACATTTTTTGATGGATTTTCTCTTTGCTTCATTTCTCTATTGACTCATCTCATATGATTTACTTTTTTTGTTGATTTTCTATGCTTGGCTGCCATGAATAAGTTTGGTTTGAGCTCTTTTGAAAAGAGAACCAAAGAAGATGCAGGTTTTTGCATGGAACTCTCCAAAAAAGAAACTAAAGTAAGTTCTTTTCTTAAAATCTGTATAAAACCTGGAATGAGCTTGATTTGAACTTTTATAAACAAAATAATGAGATTTTTCATTTTATAAAAGAAATGAGGAAAAAATTTTGTTTCTTGCTTCATTCGGGCCGCCATTGATACCCCTTTGGTTGAGCTGCATAATCTTTTATTCTTGTTGAAAAAAATGCTCCATTCGAGCCTCGTATACACAAAGTAAAAAATGTTTATTGCTAAACCCTTTTTTTATGGCCACAACCTCTGTATTTTCTTGAATGTATTGGTCCCTTTATTTTCAAAAAATGTTGAAGAAAATAAGAAAAAATTTAGACCCTCTATATCATAGTCATGGACAAAATAAAAATCTGGGACTTTGAGAACCATCCATACTACAAGATTTGGATTGTATCATGATCTCCTTTGAACTTGTTGCTGCTCTAGCTATCTCAACCATCACTGATACTTTGTCACTATATGGTTATTCACTATTATGACTAACAAGTAACTGTACATGTTTATGCATCTCTATTTTAGCATAATTATACTTGTTTTCAAAGTCATGAAATTCAAAAAGGTGGTAAATAATGATTGTCCCCTTCCTTTATTAAAGACCACACAATATCCTTGCTATAACTCCTAGAATAAATGCATAATTATTACTGTTTTGTACCTTTTCCATTATTTATTGGAAGAAAATGCAAGAAATGATAGATTTCATTACTTCTTTTGGCATTCTTGCAACTCATAGATAAAGCCATGAAAACAAATGCCATAATATGCATCATGGACTACCCTTTCATTGTCTCTTTTGGGCACTATACTATGACATTTCTGCTTGAAATTCTATGCAAGCTTCTTCTATTATTCATTAAATGGATGCATAATATGAATACCCCTTGATTACTATCCACATTATGCATTGTTTCATGTTGAAAAACATCCTTTTGTTGTCTTAAATTTGGCATTATGATAGTCCCAGACTGATGAAAACATATCACAAACTATGAAATGGGTTAGTGAGAAATTTAAAGGTTTTTTTTATCTTATTGTTTTATAATTTTTACATGAAAATCTCAAAAACCCAGATGATATTTTTTGAGATGTGATCGAAACATGTGACTGTAGTCCTCTAATGATCCTTCTTCACTTTGATATTATTTATGATAATGATTTGAACCAACTCACCATTATAGGTGATGAGATATATGCTTGAAGTTGATAAACATAATGTTTTTACACTCTCATTCCTCTTGAAACAAGAGGGTAGCATGTTGGGCTCAACCCTTGTGGGAGCCACATTTTACACGTTTACAATTTGATAAATCAAAACAACATTACTTTTCTTATATCTTCACATGGAGCAAACACTTTAGAAAAACAATGAATGATAGTTTCTAGTGATTTGATCTAGCAATTTATTTACATTTATCTCTTAGTTAATGATTAAGTTGATTTGATTTGATAATGGTTGTAAACTATATGTTTGTTGATCAAGCATGTAATTGGATCTCATGACCTGATCTCTAACAAAAAATTACAATCAATTACAGGTTCTGGAATTTAGGAGCAAAGGAGCTAAAGACACTGAAAATAAAGCTAGAGAATCAACCCTACATCAACCCTCAAGGAAATGATGGACATGAGCTTCCTCTTATGCTTTTTTCTTTCTTAATTGATTTTTTGATGTATGATTTACATTTAATAGTGAATTACATCAGCTTAGTCAGACCCACAACTTGTGTGGGGTTATAGAAACATGGATTTTTAATATATCAGTTATTTCAAAGTATGTAATGGATTGTGTCTCCATTTGAACTTGTTCTCAATTACATAAAATAGAATAACTAATATGATTTTTTTCTAAGCGTGACTTGTTTTGTAATCAAAATGAAGTAATGTTTTCAATATACTTCACTAATTTAAATGAGAAGCTAAAAATTAGTAATAGTAATATGATTATGGTTTCATTTCACATGTTATAATATTAGATATATAACAGAAAAATAAATTATTGCATGAAATAAATAATAAATTTTCATTTTAAAAGTTTTTTTTTGCAGAACACAGATCTTCCAAAAGATCAAGATGATCCTCATGATATATAGATCCAGAATGTGTTGGTTCTAGTATAGATCACATGGTAGAGGATGATGATGCCACATATACAAAAGACACTGAGGCTGATGACGATGATGATCACGATGATGATGATGATGATGATGAGGCAGTTGTTGGTAGTAGTTAGTTACATTCATGATCATATAGACTGCATCATATATCATTGTTGATATATCCTTATGATTCCTCTTTTCATGGTTACTATCATATGTATCATTTTCATGGCCTGTAGTACCATATTATTGAGTTGTATTATTTTGACATGTATCATTTTGAAATATATCATTTGGCATGTAGCATTTTGACTTGTATCATTTTGAGTTATATAATTTATCATTTTTACTTATATCATTTGTATATGTGTCATTTTGACTTATGTCAACTATTGGTCATGCATCATTTTGACATGTTATTAATCTAGTGGCATATTTGATTGACTTGTTTTGATCTACTTATATAGATATTTGACTCACTTGTTTTAATTATAAATGATGATCATGTTATTAATATTTATCTTGTTATTTAATCATATGAGTTAAATAATTAAATTACTTACTCTATAATCATATGATTTATTTAAGAGTCATGATATATTTAATTAATTAAATTGAAATAAAATATATTATTTAATTTACTTACTCTATAATCATATGAGTTATTTAAGAGGCATGATATATTTAACTAATTAAATTAAAATAAGACATATTAAATTAATAAATGGAAGAAAATAATAAGCATTTTTAGAAATAACAATGGAAGCCAAACTAGAAGCGAACCAGAAGCAATCTTGGAAGCAAATTTGGAAGTAAAATCAGAAGAAAAATTGAAAGCAAAACTAGAAGCAAATCTAGAAGAAATACCCAAAGAAAAACTAGAAGCAAAATTGGAGGCAAACCTGGAAGCAAAACTCAAAGCAAACGGGTGTTGCTACAATAGTGTGTCTCACTTTTGGGACGTGCTGATTTTTGCCTGAAATCATTGTTTTTAGAAAAACTAATGATTTAAGTCTGGAGAGGCTCCATCTAAAGGATTTTAATTAAAGAGGGATAGATAAGACCCCCTTGGATCAAAACCCCTTGGATAGAACCCCTCTAGTATTAAATTATAACCACAATAGAGTCTCCTTCGCACCTATCAAAATGTTGGAAAAAACCACTTTTTCTTTACCTTTGAGGGATAAAATAACATCATTTAAAATTTATATTTTGCAAGATTGTAGCCCTTGCGACGAGCTTTCCAACAAGTATAGGTTTGATATATTTTCATTTATTTAAGTATTTAATTTTCAATTTTTACTAAACATAGGTTTTTCTCTAAACATCATGCTCTTTGTTATGGAGAGGTGGAAAAATAGTAAACCATTGTAAAAAAAAATTTAAAAATACCCATCCCCTAGGTATTGGTGTCCTTGTTTCACCCAAAAAAAAAAAGGATTTCAATATATACACAAAAATTTAGGTTGTATGACACACACGTATGTCCAAATTATAGTTATAGTGACTGAAAAAAAATTAATTAAAAAAAATATATGCAACAAAAAATTATGAAAAAATATCCTTTCCCTAGATATTGATGTTGAGAATCTATATTTCAAAAATTAGAATTTAATCCTTTATAGAAAAAAAGTTATAGTGTAAGAGACAAATGCTACTTTTTGAAAACATTATTTTCTATCTAAAACCAATTATTAAAGGAGATGTTGAAAGATTCATGATTTATTTCAGAATATTTGGAAAAATATATATTTAGAATCTACACACAAATTGCCACAAATCACTAGTTCACATCATGTTCAAATATTAATGGTTTAGCTTCTATAGGTCCAAAAAGATGAAGATTCAATTAAAAATATTGATGTAAATGTCCATTTTGGGCAAAAAGTGAGACACAGTATTGTGATTTCACCCAAACGTGGAAGCAACACAAGAAGAAAAACCAAAAGTGAAATTAGAAGCCAAACTGGAAGCAACAAAAATTTGGCACTAAACTCGATGCTAAATCCGGTGCTAAATCCAGCACTAAACCCAGTGCTAAATCCAATGCTAAACTTGGTGCTAAATCTGACACTAATCCGATGCTAAATCTAGCACTAAATCCAACACTAAATCTAGTGCCGAAGTGAACATACCATTTTGCACCGAATTTTGTGCCAACAGAAGTTCCCAATTCATGAACTCAAATACACTAAAATCTGGTGCTATTTTAGGCACTAATTTCATGTTGTGTTGTTGTGAACATCTCTGGAATTTTGAGCTAAAAATCCTCAAACATGGGTGTTGGGAACCCTACTCTAGACATGTGCATTTTAAGAATTGTAAACTTTGAGTGTCATAATTTGGTGATTTAAAAATGTTCCCAAGTCAAACTATATACAAAAATATCAATTGGGATGCATATATAAACAATTTCCCCCTCCCATTTGAATAATAGAACACTCTATTATGAACTATGATCAATTATTATATGTAAATTGTGAATACATATGTGGCTTATTCTCTACACTCTTGCAACAACAATCTATTGTGTTATATGGCTAACCTCTTGTAGGTATTCCAGAAAATTCATGTATTGTTCATCTTGGAATTCTATGGTGTGATATCACTTCGATAGGGGTTTCATGCCTAAGGTAACTTTGTCTTATGTCATTCATTTATTATAGTAATTTATTGTTTATTTTTCCTTTGCTTGACCTAGGGCACGTGATTTATACCATCATCATCTATTGTCATGGAGATGGAAACACCAAAACTGGAGTCTAATTGAAAACTCCTATACAACACAACCTTTCCCCTTTTTTCATGCATACAGGTCAGATCTAGAACTTTCATCAACAATTGGTTGAAAAAAAGCACAGAGCATACCTATAGTTTCTAGATCCTGATTCAAGTGTTCAAAAACCCTCATTCTCATATAGGGGCACCTAGTTCCCTTGTCCTTACATTTCAGGCTCATCCTTAAATCACAAGTTCCTCTTTATCCACACTTCTTATATCTATGTTCATTTTTATAATTTTCTATTTTCAACTATGTGATTATTTTCATTTTTAGATATAGGGTTTATGTCAATTAGGTTAATCAAATCATACATCAAAATATATCTTCATTGCAATAAAGGAACCAAACCCTAGCAGACTAACTCTCATTTGAGGTAGCTATCCAATCATCAAAAGCCTAGTTGGTTTGTGTTCTAATGTTAAGCCAAAGAGAAAAGCTATATCTAAGTTAATTCACTTGTTGGATCTTGGATCTCTTTTCCCACTAAACATAAATATTAAAAAAAAATGTAAATTCTTATCAAGTTTGTTGCTTATCTTTGAATTCAAGAATCCCAATATTATAAGAACTCTCTCATCCTACACTAACCCTAATATCATGGTTTGACAAACCAATTTTTTTGAAATATTTTGATATTGAATCATGTAATATTTCACTCTATCTTAAGGTTATCAAAAAATTTATTATTAATCATTATTAGAAGGATATCTCCATGAATTTAAACTATACCATCATTGATGTTGTAAAATAGGCTAATTCATTTATAATATTATATTTATTTACAATTCCTTGTATATGTTATCCATTAAATTCTAAACTTTTGGATAATTATTTAGCCAAGATCTATATCTTGTTATGAAAATTATGTTTGGAAAATGGTGTCTCAACCTTACAATTACACAACCTTGTTATTTATAGTAAATTTACATTTGAATATGGATTGATGAGTATTTTTTTCCAAAGCTTTGGATTGGATATATAAGCACACTCATAAAGTTTCATCGTAAGATCATGTTTGGATTTTAAGATGTTAAATTTTCTATTTTTCAAAGTTTCAAAGTCTAGTTTGAAAGTCCTTAGAGGAATTTATTGGGCCCAGAAGTGATTGTAACTAGAGAATTAGGTTATATATCTTGATAGAGCACTTCACAAGCTTTTTGGTTGTTCAAATGGTTCATCAATTGAACACCTAGATCAAAATTTATGGCCTCCAAAAGTTGGGTCTCCTGAAATGGGAGATGTAAAAATGTGTTGGACATGTAAATGAGCTATACAAGGGGAGTTATACATGGTTGTGTGTGTTTTGACACATCATAGGCATCTATTATTAGAGATAGATATGGGTGCCACTTTTTAGATGGTTTTAGGTCATGGTATTGTAATACCATTTGATGGTTTCATGTATTGTATCACCTATATATTAGGTGCCTCCAAATATCTAGTTGGTGATACTCCTATGAAGCTGATGAGTTGCCTCCAGATCTTTGGTTGGTGATACTCCAATGAGAAATATTTCTATGTAAGTATATTGTGATCTTGTTGATTTTTGAATAATAAATAGGGTAGCTTTCAGAGTGTTGGTTTTTCTCCTAAAATGGTTTTCCCATGTAAATCAATGTGTTGTGGTATGAATAATGTTTATGTTTATTCTGGTAAATTTTTGTACTATTCAGATCTGAATATTTTTGCATAACCCTCCTCTCAATATTAGTGTAGGAATTTGTTCCACTACCTTAGCTTCCTTACAAGTGGTATCAAAGCTTGATCATCTTTAGTTTCAGTTGTGGGTTGTTGGGTTTTTGAACTAACCTAGATTTGATTGGGAGCTTGCACAGAAGATACTTTGTGATCTTGATGCAAGAATATTTAAATGGAAAGTACATCAGGGAGAATAGAGGTAGAGAAGTTGTCTAGCAATAATTTTGAGATGTAGAAGTTGAATATAGATGATTTATTAATAGATCAAGATATATGGGATGTTGTTGATGATAATGTTTTAAGGCCTACAAATTCTACTTTATCTTCTTAGTATTGTGTTATGAATCATAAAGCCAAGTGTCTAATCAAATTGTGCCTAAAAAACTTAGTTTTGATCAATTTTTATGAAGAAACCTCTACATAGAAACTATGGAAGAAAATTGGTGAGATTTATCAAACAAATATTTAGTGAATAATATTTTCTTAGTGAAGAAATTATATTCCTTGAGGATGGAAGAGGGTGGATGAATTACAGACTAGCTAGAAGCATTCAATATTTTGGTGGCTCAATTGACATCAGTTGGTGTCAAAATGGACAAGGAGGAGAAATTTATTATCTTTCTTTTTTCTTTTCTTGATTCGTGGGATTTTCTTGTTGTGGATATTTGGAGTAATTTGGTTATCTTGAAGACCAAATATGTGGTGGGTTATTTTCTCTCCAAAGAGATGAGGAAAAAGGTATCCATTAGTCCTAAGGAGGCCTTAAATATTCATGGAAGACCTAATAAGAATGAGAAATCCAATAAATCTAAATCCAAGGGGGGGTCTGAATCTCCTAGAAAGTTAACACTATTTGTTGGCACTATGATAAGCCTAGGCACTTCTATAAGGAGTCTAAAGAAGAAGAGAAAAAGAAGAGATTTGATTTTGATTTTGAATCCGATAAGGAATATGGTGATGCATTCATAGCAACTTTAGCCACTAGTGTATAGGTAATGATACATGTTAATTAAATAAAATTATGAGTGGATCTCATGGACTAGATATTCAACATTTAATAATACAAAAAATTGTGCATAATTTTAAATGATAAACTTATTCTACATACCATGTAGTGAATGGAAATCACATATAGTGAAAAAGAAGTTTGTAGATTTAAATAAGGAGCATTCCTATGATTTTACATTAGTAAAGCTCTATCTGTACCCCTACACATTTTTTTTGTAATTATGTAGTCATCCATACCTCTAATTTTATTCAAAGGTTTCTTAACCATTTCAAATAGATTATGGTATCTTGCATTATTCTTCATTTGAAGAACAAAGAGTAGATAGGTTGGTAGACATGGTTTTCTAAAATATACACATGCATACATAACCAAAAAGTATTATCTATTGTTGTAACTTCATCTAAAGAAAATTTAATACATGTTGAATATTTTATTTTCTCTTATACGTCATATTTTATTTCCATCCACTATTTATTAACCAATGTGTGTTAGGAATGCTTATAAGAGATACAAAATATATATTCTAGGTTTAATCTATCATAAGACTCCCTTTAGTCAAAATATGAAAAATAGTGCTCAATGAAATATTTTTGGTTGTTTGGGATGCTCCCATCATGTTTTCAAATTGATCTTGAATTGTACCTCCATATGCAACAAGAATTGTCTATTTTTTAATGCACTTATCATATTCCATGACATACTTAACATGAAGACATTCTTCCTTTATTTTTCATCACTATTTTTATCTCTATCTACATTTTTTTTATAATGTTTTCCAATATGTTTTTCTATGGTGTACAATTTTTGTTATAAATTATCATCTTTGCCATATTTCTAACTATGAATATTACATTTGGAGGTTCATCTTTATTTTCGTTCTCTTATTATGGGCATTTTGACATCTAATCAATCTTAAAGTTCCTTAACAAATCCCACTCACATCCCATTTTTATTTAGCATTTATTTTCCCATTTAGTGTGTGATCATCATTTCCTTGATCACTTTTTGAGGTGGGTTTATTAATATTATCATTCTACTACCCCATGAATCCTTTGTAACATCATCTCTAGCAATTTCATACAACTCATTACAATCTTCCTCCCAGATATTCCCTTGTTTGTAAATAGATGATGCAATTATTGATCTTGTAGGTCCATCTACAATTGATAGACTACACACATTACTAAAGTATGATATTGTATTTTTTTTATGAGCACCCTTTTGCCACTGCCAAGAAATATTTTTCTCAACATCTCTCACAAATTAGAAATTGCATAAAAATATACCATTATGTTTAAGGTTGACGTCAAAGACTTTGCACTAAAAATCTTGATATCATCTGTAATAGTGAAACTAAACAAATGAGATCAACAAAAGGAATCATAGATGTATCACTACTCAATATAATTTATAAAAAGAAAACCAAATGAACAAATAAACAAGAGGAGGAAGATCATATTATAGAACAATAAATAAAAATATCACTTACCTCATCCTAACTTGCTAATGCATGTAGTTGTTTGTTGCTCACTAAAAATATATTTCTAGGTAGGAAGTAGGCATTAGGCATAGAAGAAATCAAATAAAAGAGTTCAAAATAAAATTCTTTAAAGGATATAAAGATTTAAGAATTGAGCCAATCTTAAATATGAGAATGAAATGTGTAAAATAATAATTTGGAGTTTTAATTATTTTTGTATGAATTCAAATTTGGTGAAACCTACGAAATAATAATACAAAGGAGTAAAAATATTTTCAATCTCATGTGATTATAAAATGATTGATACAAATGTTGGATGATTGAGACCAAAATACAAGATATGTGGTGATAACAAGGTGATAATGACCCTAACTATAACATGGTGGTGTATAGGAATTGAGAAAATTTGTTCTCATATAGGGTAGAATTTTGATGAAGTTGGTGAATATGTCAGCCAATTGAAAACATGCACCCAAATTCTAAGTGATTACCCAATAAAAAACACAGTCTATTGTGATGAAAATATTACAATATAAATACATCAAAATAATTTGGTGGTGATTTAACACCCATTGAACTATTAAGTCATCTATTCCTAGCAATGTGGGCCCCCAATTATTTTATTAATTTTGTCAACCCTTCCAGAACATGAACTAAAAAGTCTGTGTCTCGAGTAAGACTACATATCCATGTGTCAAATTATGATATGTTTGGTTTAATAATCATATGCCAAGATGGACAGTATATCAAGATTTTAGTAGGGGAGAGGGGCCCATAGTGGAGCGAGCTCCAATAGTGGGGATTAAAGTAGTCCTTTGTGGGCCTCATAGTGGAGCATCTTAATACCCAATTGCAAAACACTTTTTATCCATAAAGTACACAAATTGTCAAATCATGTGATGCCACATTGGCACACCCATAAAACATGACTTAGTGCACCACTATCGGTCTCGCTTTTTTTTTTTAGCCTTTTTTAATACCTTAACAAAAAGCATGCTGATGTGGCATCATATTTGATGATGTGGCCCTAAAATTAAACTTTTTAAGCAAGTGAGTTTCCAAATAAACTACTATACAAAATTAGGACTGATTTGAAATTCCATATAGAATTATGAGAAACATAAAGTTAGGGTGCTCCACTATAGACCCCTCTCCCCTAATAATTATTACGGTTAAGATCACATGAAACCATGTTCTCCATAGTGACTATGTTGCAAATTTCAACCAACCAAAGTGTATAAAATATGCACTTGAACAAGCTGTTGGATTCCATAATACTTAGAATTGAAATGACTTGTAAACTAGTTTTAAATATTTGTTCCAGTCTTAACTTGAAAACATAAACATGGACTTGAAATATCTGATTAACTCTAGATTAACTCTAGATTATTCACAAGCTCGGTTCCATACAGATAAATTATGTTTAGATTCAGGAACTCAAACAAGAAGTAAATTACTCTTGACTAAGACATTTTAAATCCATGAACATACGTGTATTTCTAAGTTGGCCAAAAGGCTTAAATTAGAGGACCAAAATCTAATGGATTGATAAGAATCATGCAAAGAAAGGTGCTCAAGATTTAATAGTAATCATTTAATTTTGAAGAGGACATTTGGATTCAATTGAGAATGACACATATACATAGTGTTATAGACTCCAAAACTTCAAACTATAGAATTAAAATCACCATGTTAAATTGAAGTTTATATGATATCAGGTTTGGATTTATTTTGCATTACTATGCTACAAACGGTAGAACATGAGTAAATCATCTCGGGTTTGAATAAATACTATTTGACTAGGATATTGAAGTCTAGGTATTAAGTAATTCACAAATTTAATACTTTTTATTTTAGAGTTCCACTAATTCATGCACCAAATTTAATGATATATTGAGTCTAGATTTTTAATATGCCAAAGCATTATGGATTTAAGAGCATGTATAGATTCCATTTAACCAAGAGTTTGACATCTAAAGTGATGAATCAAAGCATGCCATGTGTCAAGATGTGTAGAGAAGGTCATTTTTGTAAGGACTAGTTTGTCGATTTCTAGTTTGGAAGTAGTGACACATTATAACATAAAACTCTATAAATAACAATATGTGATAAGTATTGAGCAAGAAAATTTTTAGGAATGATATATCCAATTTATGTGAGCATAAGCATCTTCTTCACAAAATAAACATGTAAAATGAATTATAAATTCTATTGGGATGTGTGTAATCATAAATTAAGATCCAAATCTAAAATCTTGTTCAAAAGATAAAAATTTTAAAGTATGAGCACATAAGAATTCAATGATTAAATATTAATTTGAAAGAATAAAATTTGGTAAATAACATAATGGACAAGGTGAAAGACATCAACCAAAACCTCAAAAACCAAGCTAATGCAATAATCAAATTAAAAACTAAAAAATACCTAAATCAGGTCATTGTAAATAGGGGGTTCACATTTTCACCAATGGAAATGGGGTATGTTGTGCAAGCAACGACATAGCCCAAAATTCATCTTTCAATAATGATATTCACATAATATCAACATCCTTAAGTATCTCATTACATATAGTTATTCCTTCAACATATATTTAAAATTTTAGAAATCATTTTAGAATTGTACAAATATATATGTATAGATCATGAGTAAAAAAATCTTCAAATTTTAAAATAGATGAAAAATGGCTCAAAATTTTAAATTTCAAATTCATTATATGATTCATGCAATGAAAGCCTATCATATATTGTAAATATAATATATATAAATTTAGAATAATTTCACTCATGTGACCCTACAATACTAATTTCACATCTATCCTAAGGTACAATAGCTTCTATGTAATTATTAAATCATTCAAGACTCCCATCTCCTTCATACTACTTTTTTATGAGTTCCACAAGGTAAACTAAGGTAGAAGTATTGTTGATTTTATGAACTAGACATGAAGACAAGATTATCATAAATGATTCACAATCATGTAAAAACATTACATGCATAACTAGAAAGTGTTGCTAATGGTTGTCACTCTGACAAAAAAAATAATTCTTAAAATTTCATCCAATCTATTTTTTTTATAGATTACTTCTCTTCTTGAGCAATCTCATTTCCAACCACTATTAGTAGACCAATGGGAACTTGAAATTTTGGCACCCCAAGATAAGACATTGAACTCCTATATTATAGATAATATATTAATAGATGACTTCTATTTAATATGCGGAATATAATTGATTTTCTTCTATTACCTTACCAAACTAATCAAATATGGAATTTAGGTTATAGACATCTTGCCTAGGATTGCATTTATTCTTCAAAATCAATTGCATTCTAAGCATAAAAACATTCATTTTTTATTGTGTAGTTCATCATTGTCTTCAACCTCTATTTATATTTACTTTTTAATAGATTCTAGCCACAGGCTTCTTAATGTTATTTAATTTTAGTTGTAAGTTATTTTATTTCTTATTCTTTCTAACTATAAATATCACATCTGCATAGTTTTGGTTTGTCATATCCATCTTCATTCTCAACAAGTTCTATGAATGAATAAATTGAAACCTATTTGGATTAAAAAATTCTCGAAATGTCTCACTAAGGATCATTTAATTTCTTTAACATGATATTATTTTTTCATTAGTGCCCCTAATGCTATTAGCAACTCAATTATTACCTTGTGTGAAAGTTTTGCTAACACTTTCACTACTAAATTGTGTCACTTCTAGGTTATTTAATACATAATCTTCTTCATGAATTTTATTAGAGTTGTGTTGATTATGCTATAAAATGTTGAAATTAAATATACACATGCACCTTATAGTTATTTATTCTTGATCTACCAACCCATTCATTTCCTCCTCATTATTTATTAAAAAAAGAAATTGTTCATCCCTTGCTTTTTTAATGCACCTATGTATTATTTTATTGGCCTCATATGGGGACACCATATTCTTGTCATTGCAAGAAATATAAATCTACGAGTGCAATAGAAATTAAACTTACATAGTGCTATTTAATGCCACAAACTATAAGCCAATAGTGGCATGGTATGATGGTTATGTTGTTGTGGTGTTGTTCTTGCCATCAAGGTTCAAACCCCTTTGGGGTGTAATTGTTGAATGTTAAAATTAGGGATGAGGTCCCTTGTTTGTGACTTCACCAGTTGATAGCTTTGGGTCAAAATTGTTTACCCCTTAATAAAAGAATACCACAATCTATAAATTAGTTTAATGCAATGCCTTACAATATTATTATTGCATAGTGCTACACAACACCTCATATCCATGCACAATGTTACATAGTGATATTTAATGTTACTTGACTATATACCAATGTCATGAAATGTGAATTATATTATGTTGTGTTGGAAATGTTATATAAAACCTCATGAGATTACACAGTTTTATGGAATAAGATACAATATGATAAACTTTAAAGCAATTTTAAACCTGGCATAGCCTTACAAACTATCATGTAGTTTCCATGCAATGCTCTAAGCTAAAGGTAGTGTTATGCAATGCCCCATGTAATTAAACATAGTGTTATATAATACATCATCTCCTTGTATAGTGCTTTATAGTTTTATTGTATGCTACAAACTATAAACTAGTGACTGTTATGCAATATATCACTCAATTATATATGGACACACAAGACCTCATGAACTTGCACAATGTTCTATATGGCCTACAATGATACAAAGTATAAAGTAGTGTTACACAATTCCTCATGATATTGTATCTACATAACACCTTGCAATATTACATAATGATTCATAGCCTAGTACAATATTACATACTAATATGCAATATTATAAAATATATAAAATGATATGTAAATCTTCACAACATGACATAGGGCTACGAAAACACCTCACAAAATTTCAAAGTGTTATGAAACAATTGTAAGAAACTATAAAGTAGTAACATTATGTAATTCCTTACATATTGTGCAAAGAAATAAAATTCATCATAGCCTCACAAAAGTGTTAGTAAATTGATATGCAATTTTATAATCTGTAGTGTAATGCTATAATTCCTCACAATATTATACAATGTTACATATCACCTTGTGGCCTTGTAAAGTTTTAATGATATGTAATTTTACAAACAATAGATTAGTGTTATAACATGGATCATAAAATTATGTAGGGATACACAACACATCATGACCTTGAAAAGTGATAAAATTCTACACATGCTACAAAATTTAAATAAATATTATTCTTTGTCTCATAACATTGAATATTGTTATGTAATTCCTCATGACCTTGTATAGTTTAGTGCATTGGTATGTAATCTTATAAACTATTTGATGTAGAAGCATCTAGGGGTACTGGCTATCCTTTGTCACCAAAAATATTTTGTTTTGTTTTGTTTGATTTCAATAAAGGCTAAGGTGATAGAACATAATAATTTTCATTTGCAACATTGTAAAGGGTCTTTCGAGTCTTCATTTCATCTATTTTTTAATTCGTGTTGTCCTTGCTGCCTTAAAAAGTTGTTTAGAAGTCGTGGATTTTAAAAGTATTGCAACCTAGTCATTGGTTCTTTTAAGTTCCTAACCAAGTCGCAGAGCTCTTAAGTTTCCTAACCTCCTGATTCCTCAACTTGGCATTCGTTCTATTGATTTTTCAGCTCTATCTGGTTGTCTTTGTGGTTGGTAAGTCAAAGGTTTCCAAAAATTCATAACCTTGATTTGTGGTTCTAATGTTCTAGTCTTTCATGAACTCATGATATTGCAACAAAGAATGGCGTGTGCTGAATGGATGGCAAAGGATGGATGAATAAGCTAGTGACATGTATTCAAATCCGTTGATTTCACATCTCCGTTGATTTCACATCTCCGTTGTGAATCAATGCAATTTTGGTTAGTATTTGATGTCAGCCTAACAAGGAAGCACAAATTTGATTTGACGTCGGTGAAGGCAATTTTTGTGGCATGGTGATCATTGGATGACTATGGCAGTACTATGACATATCGAGGGGGAAGAATGCTATAAGACAAGTGGAACAAAAGGAGAGGAAGAGGGGGAGATAGAGAAAGACAGAGAGATAAAAGGGGGCTTGGGTGGCTTTGGAGAAGTTGAGTTTTCATACCCAAATGCTGCCAAACTACTGCCAGATTTTTGAAGACATATTTGTTGTAGGTGTTGCATGTAGGATTGAAGAGGAGCCCATGAGCTTCAATATTTTGTAATCTTTTGCATATTTGAAGATAATATAAGTTGCAGATTTTTCTCTTCCAAATTTTGTTCTTGTTGTGTATTTGTTGCCTTCATATGTTATGTTTTGTGAGGTTTTGTAATCAAATCTAAAAGGGAGAGTCTCCCTTTTCATCACTATTATAAACCATTCTTATATACTACTTCATGGTATTATGTAGGGCTACACAATGCCTCACAATATTATGTAGTGTTTCACAATATTATCTAAAATCTCACAAAATTATGCTATGATGTGTAGTTAGGATTTCACTAAATATTGACTAAACTTTATTTTGGTGAAAATTTGAGGCAAAAATTGATAAAATTCTACACATGCTACAAAATTTAAATAAATATTATGCTTTTCCTTACAACATTGAATATTGTTATGTAATGCCTTATGACCTTGTATAGTTTAGTGGATTGATATGTAATCTTATAAACCATTATAAATCATTCTTATGCACTACTTCATGGTATTATGTAGGGCTACACAATTCCTCAAGATACTATGCCGTGTTTCATAATATTATTTAAAACCTCACAAAATTATGCTATGATATGTAGTTAGGATTTGGCTAAATGTTGACTAAATTTTATTTTGTTGAAAAATAGAGGCGATAAAGAGAATGCAAAGCATTTTATTTTGGAGTCTCTTTAATAGTGTTATAAATATTAATCACACCTAGGTAATACAAAATACAATGTAAATCTATGATTATGTATAAATAGATAGTGACATTTTTAAAAAATATCAAGATTTAGTTTAACATACATTCATTCTCAAAGTCTCAATTATTTGCAAACTTGTAAGGTTATATTCAACAAAGTACCCACCCATATAATTCTCGCAAAGCCAAGATATATCACTACAATGCCTCTAGGGAAGTTTAAATCCTAACACTTGTACTAAATGTGGATCTATCAAGAGTCAATTTGTAATGTGACAAAGCAATAAATTTGATTTATATACTATTCAAACTAGATAGAAAAATTTCTATTGATCTTAGCACCTTTGATTTTCCTCAACAAATTCTTATTATGAGGGGTGATTTCTAATAAATTGGTTATATGTGTTTATCTCTAAGAAAATAGGGAAACTCTAAGTGTTAATGGGTCTTTTGACACACCAATTTGACAAGCATTATAGATCTCTCAAAAAGGGTACAAGATCACCCAAGGCTCAATATTCTAGTTAAGGATTGTTGGATTTACTTTTCTAGTGAGAGTTACAAGGAAATACCCAAAATATTGCTTGTTTATTTTCTAATTTGTGGGTTATTAGAATAAATAGGTTTTTTTGTGCTATTAGATCCATTTTAATCATTTTCTCATGATGATTTTAACCATATTGATATATAAGTATTCTTCTAAGTGGTAATGTAAAAGAATTACATTTTAACCCAAAATCGTATTTTGGTTCAAATATTATCAATTAAGGGCTTTCATCCTTTTGATTTGATTCTTTGTTAGTAAAAGGTTAAATTCTCTTCATTTTGTAAAATCAAAGGATAAAACTAGGATTCTAACTTCTACTAGATAAATAGATCAAGTCACAAAAGTGAATTTATGACTTTCTAATCTTGGGATTGATCTTACTTTTAGATTAAATTTAGAAACTATATATCTAGATAATGATAAATAAAGGCAATATTTATCTAGACTAAAAACCTTGAATTCCTTTGAATAATTAAATTTTACATAAATTCATTATTTTCAACAATCCATTGAAAACAAATATTAGAGTGATTCTTAACATCTAAAAAAGTATTTTTTTGATTCTTTAAGATTTTGATTTCTATGTATTTTACAAAAAATGAAAGACAAGAAATATAAAACTCATTATCAAATAAAGTAGAGAGATGAATGTCAGGAGGAAGAAAGATCCTTGTTGAAGAACCTAAGTCTAGATTTTAAAATCATCTATAAGATTTAATAATTTATATGCAGTTACTTCAAAGACAAACTTATGGATTAAAGAAGACTTATGAATTAAAATGTATATAATGTCTCACACATCAATTTCATCACTAATAATCTTCCAAGTTACACACATCTATAGAAAACATATTCAAATTTATAATTCAACTTTGTTGGAGGCTTGTGTATACTAGGTACTCAATATATTCTTAAACACATGTTTAGTTGACTAACTTATTACATTTTGAAATTTGAATTTATCAGATGCAACTAGATTAAATGAAATTCATGTAGACATTTAATTATTACTTGACTATCTTATTTCAATAAATATCCAAGTTAGCCAATCATAACATGTTGCACTCTATCTATTGAATATTTCAAAGTTTTTTTTTTCCTTGGTTCCTTCCTAGTTTTAATTTTTTCTCCCTAAGTATGCGTGGTACAATCTTAGTTGGTGGTTTTGTCCCAAGTCATTTTTGGCTGCTTGTGCTTAGCAAGTGCTTTCTAAGTCACGACTTTATGCCCTTTGTTTGCATGAATGAGCCGCCATGGATTGTAACTCCACTAGTAGCAATAGAATTGACTATACAATATGATTTTTCATGTTTCTATTTATGCTTACAAGGTGTGTTGTGTGCTCGCTTTCCTAGTAAATGCTTTTGATTTGTTCGTCTAACTTGTTAGCGATGTCTTCGCCAATTTTTTTTGAGTGTTTAACACATGGTTGTTTTTTATTGCCTCATAGATTCCTTTCAAATTGGCCTAAGAATTCACTCGTTAATGTGTTTATTATGGGACCTACCACATACTCCAACTTACTCTCTTTAAAAGTATGCATCTATTGAATGATAAGTGTAAAATGGCCCCTTACCTAGCTTAGTACTTGCATGCCACAAATCTTAAGTCAATGTTCCATGTTAATTCCATTTGGTTGAGTTAGCCATTTAGTGATTTCCCATTTGGTCACTGATGATTGCTTTGCAAAGACAAGTTCTCTCCTTGGAAGAATTCATGCATACCAATTAGTAATGACTTCCCCATAGACATACACATAGAATCAACATGTAACTTTTCTATAGTTGTAATTTTGTAATGACTTCCCCATTACAAAGAAATATGATCATTCAAATGATTGGGTACCTCTTTTCTATAGTTGTCATGTACTTCATAGAAAATTGTTATTAGTGGTAAATTAAATGTGGCTTCCTCCCAAGAACATTTTTCATGCCTCTTGCTTTAGTGTGTGATTGAATGAAGTTAATTTGCCATTTTTCAATGGATCCCATCATTGTTGACTTAGAGTTTTTATGCAAATCAAGAGTCAAGTTTAGATGAATGTATAAATGAATTAAGTGCATATAAAATAAAAATCATCAATGCACTATTTTCTAGTATGTGAGCTCATCTATTCTTAGAATTGAAAGAACATCTATAATTTTGGATTTATTTGCACACAATTTAAGTAAAAAATAATAATGATCTATAGTATTGATTGTGAAAATTTGATATCATTAAAAGATTTATCCCATTATAGCTACTTGATATGAATACCTAAATTGATTTCCATAAGTAGAAAATAGTTGTGATAATTAAAGAGTTGCAAATTCATTAGATAGGTGTTCTAGAATCTATAATTTAATTTTACTCAAAATTTTAGAGCACATTTCTAGATAAGTTCTCCTTTGCATTCATTAAATAGGGAAAAATGTGTTTTTATAAGGGACCTAAAACCCCAAAATACAAAATGCTGCTATGACAGAATAAATCACAACCAACCAACAAAAAAACAACTAACCAGGAGTAAATTGATAGACCACGACAAAATGAAAAGCAACTAAACAACAAAATATTTCAAATTATTTAGGGTCTCTGAAACCTCTAAATCCTATCGATAATGCTTATCAACTAGCATCAACAACTCTTCCTTCTCCTCATTGAAGGTCCTCTTCTTTTTACCACAAGTACAAGCACTAGGACCTTGCTCAATTTCCACCATCATAATATTATTTTTCACCTTGCCTAGATTCTCCTTCATTTTACTATTGGTAGATTTCTCACCAATCATTTGTTCTTCCCTCAATTCTCATAATTTTTTAATGAGAACTATTAAGGTTTATGTGCTATTTTTGATGGAACATTGGCTAGTCTTCAAGAGATTTTCCATACTAGATTCAACATCTTGAAACATCTTTTCAATGTCCTAAATGCAGTTCTCATGATTCAATTTGAGCTCACGAACAACTTCCTCAACATGCATGAGTTTTTTCTTTAAATCCCCCATCCCAGAGGAGGATTCGTCAATATCCTCATCAACAACCTTCACCTCACTAGCAACCTTCTCCTACAGATCCTTAAGTTTGATATTAACTTTGTTAAGTTCCCTCACAAACCACTTGGCTAAGTTGAAACTTCTTGTCACACTATCTCTTGTCACCCATAAAACATCAATAATCACTTCCCTATCACTAGTCAGGTAGTTGAAGTCCTCTAAGAAAGGATCAATCATGGTAGCTTCAACTGAATTCCTAACTAGGCCCATCATAGGGGACATACCAGCATCCATTCTAGCCTCCCTTTGCACATGGGTCTAGTATCCTCACCCACCTTCTCCTTCCATTTAACACCAAACCCCCTTAGACCCTCCAAATTCTCCCTTCTATGGACACTACCACCATCATCCTTGTCTCCTATTTGAGACCCATCTAACCAAGAGATCGCTTTTCTATGACTCTTCTTAGATAGATCCTTTTAGAGGGGGATTTCCTCTTCTTCCCACCCAAAGCCAAGGGGGAAGAAGAGAGGGCCACCATCGAGTCTATCCTACCCTCATAATTCATCTAGTCCTCATCATCCTCAAGTGTCATAGTATGATGCTTCTGCTTCTTATTCTTGATTTTCCATTTCTCTTTCAAAGGTTTAACATGCAAGTTTGCTTTGGCATGCTCCATAATAAGCAAGTTCAAACCCTCATGCAAAACTGTAGCACTAGGGATTTTATGATTCATAGAAGCCTCCAGAGAAGCAAGCAATAAAAAAGGAAAAGACACCAACATTTCATGGTGAAAATGATTAAAGAAATTGAAATGAACCCCCAAGATTACAATAAAACTACCATCAAGAGTGGTGTATGTCATAATCACCTCTGCAATTTGAGCCCAAATTGGCTTAATAGACATTCTTTTGTAGCCGCACGAAGTTAGCTTCACTAACTTCTCCCTTTCATCTCCTTTGACAAGATGATTTAATGCCTCCTAATTTGCTTTCCTATCTTGAAATATTTCCTTCCCTACAACTGGAGCTCAGTAACCTCCACAATCAACTCCTAAGAAATGGTAAACTCGACACCCTAAACCATCAAATTTCTCTCCTTCCAACCACTTACAAATATTTTGGTAGCTTCATGGTCATACCCATGAAGTCTCTCCATGTAAGGGGTGATACCACCCTTTTCCAAAATATGCCACACCTTTGGTTTTCTCTAGAAGCCTTCACAAGATAGTGGATCAACAAGATTTTGATCCCCTCCCATCTTCATTACAAGCTCCCTTCTCTTCTCATATGTAAGACTACCACAATTGCTCGATAAATGGGAATTGATAACCTTTTTTTTCACAATTGCGAGAAAAACCTAGGAAATTCTAAGTCTGAGAAAAGGGTGGTGAGAGTTTATATTTTGTAATCTCTTTGGGTTGACAAGAATTGTGAGGCTTTGGGTGTTGTGTTTCTGCAAAATATTTTGAGAAACCAATGGGGGGTTTATCTGCAATTGCAAGGTCTTACTGATTCCATCTTATCCTCATTAAAATAAGTAAATCCCATTATATCCACTTCCCTGATATGAAGGTCTGGAAGAGTCAGCTTGCAGGAGTCACATGATGATGTTCCTCAGAATGAGAAAAACACACTTGGAGTTATTTTAACTCCAAAGGAGAAGGGAAAGAAGGGTGTATGTGATAAGAAGTCAGTGTAGATTGGTGTGAAGAACAATTATCAATTGAGGAGCTAAGTTTTCTTGGGAGAAGAAGCCGAGTCTAAAGAAAAGGATTATGTGAAGTCTGTAAGGGAGGCAAGGAGGAAGATTAAGTATAATCAAGCTTATATGGGGCAATATAGTTCTCCCATTGAAATCTCGGATAGTCCCTCAGATAGTGAGACTAAAATTGATTCAAGCTATTGCCATTAAATTCTTACTATGGCTAGTATGATGGACTCTGATGTAGATGAAGTGATTGAATGAGCAAGATTGTATCTAGGTCTTGGTTTTTGTTTTTTGGTGGTGTTTTGTGTCCTTTGTGCTGACTTGGGTGCCTTTTGGATAATATCATGAAGAATTTGCTTGTTTAATGTGGATGTGGAATATGGAGGCTCGACAATGGCTAATTGTGATTTTGGAAGTATCAAATGGTTTCTCTTTGGCAAATGGTATGGAATTTTGTTTTCCCTTGTTCTGCAAATGATTACGTATAACTGTTTGGGGAATATATCAAATTCAGATAAAATTAGTTTTGAAATGAAATGTAACTGTATTTGAGTCAGTTGCTTGTTGCTCCCTTGTTCTATAAAAGGGATTTCAAGGCTCATTACAAGGGGTTTGAATTTTGAGTCTTAGAATGGTCTGGGTGAAAAGCTAAGCTCGGGAAGGAGAATATTGTAAAAATACTAATGAATAGAATAGTAAGGAGTCTAGGGTTTGAGTCATATGTAAGGATCTTAAAATGGTTTTATAGAAGCCATAGATATGGAAGAAAATCTTAGTTCTAGAATGTATACTCTCCTATGTAATTCTCTTGCAAATTATGAATGAAATGGTCAATGATCTTTTTGTTTATCTTTAGTTTTTTTAATTGAATGTGTGGGTTTATTTTTGCTTCAATTCAAAGAATTGATTAAATGATAAAATAAGGTCATAGGTTTGGGAGGAAAGAGCATAGGATTTGGTAAGAATTTATGTTTTAGACACAATGAGTTGAATACTACAAAGTAGTATGATAATAGTCCACCAATTTATGAGTTAAATGGCTAATGTATTACTGATTGCTACAAATTTGACTCCATTATCCCAATTGATTAAGCACTGATGTCTTTGCTAGGTTATTTAAAGATTGATGAGCTAGTAATGCACCTGACTAGGGATTTGGAATGAGAATGAAACTCATTAAAAAACTTTTAAGTACAATGTATGAACTTGAAGTACCGCCTAATTCCTAGCAATAGATAGTAATTTGTTCAAAGGTTAGCTAAATCTTTAATGAATAATGTCTATTTGTACTTAATAGGAATTGATTTGTGCATAAAAGTGTTCTAAATCAAATGAATATCCCATGAACATGACAAGGAATACCCTCCTAGGTCTCACTGAGCCTAAAGAGTAGGAGTAAGGGTCACAAAATCCTTACTTGTTCGTTGGCCACTAACTTTGATCATTCTTGAGCATAAGGGTTGGCTACCCTGTAGAGGATTTCAAGGTTCTACTGGAAAAAACACCAATAGATTGGTCATTAAGACCATGGAGTTTTTTTCCAGTGAGGCATACTTATAACCAATGAGGTTCATTTTCTAGTGAGGCATGTTGTGTAGCCAATGAGGCTTTGTTAGTGAGGCAGTTGTATTTGCTAGTGAGACATATTTTGTAGCCAGTGAGGATTTGCTAGTGAGGCTCTGTAATTAGTGGGATTTTATTAATCCAATAAGGCAATTTTCCCGAGTGGTTTTTTATCCTTATGGGGGTTTTCCACTTAAAAAATATTGTGTTATGATTCTTTTGTGGTCCATGTGATTATCACGATTCATGCTATTTAGTCTTGTTGTTTTCTTTATCTACTTTGCAACATTTAAGTTTTCATATTGTTTAAGGATCTTCTATTGGCTATCACATTTGGTTACACTCTTGAAACTAGACATTCAATGATTACAAAGAGATTATGTGTTTTGTAGAACCATTGAATTGGAGTTGATTATTGAATCACTGATTCAACCCCCCCTCTCAGTGTTTCCCATACCTCAACATTATTAATATTGTCATTCTACTACATCATGAATCCTTTATGACATCATCTCTAGTAGTTTCATACAACTCATTACATTCTTCCTCTCAAATATTCCCTTGTTTTCCAATAGATGATGCAAATATTGATCTTGTAGGTCCATCTATAGTTAATAGAATATACACATTGCTAAAGTATGATATTGTGTTTTTATTTTTCAATGAGCGCCCCTTACCACTCCCAAGATTTTTTTTCTCAACATCTCTCACAAATTAGAATTTTCATAAAAATATGCCATTATGTCTAAGGTCAATATCAAAGACTCGACACTAACAATCCTGATATCATCTATAATAGTGAAACTAAACAAATGAAATCAACAAAAGGAATCATAGACCCTTGGGGCTTAGATGCATCACTACTCAATATAATTTATAACAAGAAAACCAAATGAACAAATAAACAATAGGAATATTATATTATAGAACAATAAATAAAAATATCGCTTACCTCATCCTAACTTGCTAATGCTTGTAGTTGTCTATTGATCACTAAAAATATATTTGTAGATAGGAATTAGGCACTAGGCATAGAAAAACTCAAAGAAAAGAGTCCAAAATAGAATTATTTTACAAGATATAAAGATTCAAGAATTGAGTCAATCTTAATTTTGTGTGGAATAAAATGTGTAAAATAATAATATGGAGTTTTAATTATTTTTGTATGAATTCAAATTTGGTGAAACCTACCAAATTATAATATGGAGTAAAAATATTTTCAATCTCATGTGATTATAAAATGATTGATGCAAATATTGAATGATTGAGACCAAAATCCAAGATATGTGGTGATAACAAGGTGATAATGACCCTAACTATAACATGGCGGTGTATTGGAATTGGGAAAATTTGTTCTCATAAAGGGTAGAATTTTGATGAAGTCGGTGGATATGTCAACTAATTGAAAATATGCACCCAAAATTCTAAGTGATTACCTAATAAAAAACACATAGTCTATTGTGATTAAAATATTAAAATATAAATACATCAAAATAACATGGTGGTGATTTAACACCCATTGAACTAATAAGTCATATATTCCTAGCAATGTCGGCCCCCAATTATTTTATTAATTTTGTCAAAATTGATTAGCCCATATTAAATATTTGCCACTAAAAAACTATTAACTGTTAGAAATCTCATCAAATTTAAAATTTAAACATCATTAAATTTATCTTCTAGATGCCCAAGCAAATGATTATCTTGATAAATTTCTTGATTGTATCTAAAATATATATTAGATCATTCATTAGATGATCCATACTTCACAATTATTCTCAATAATAAATGGTATGCCTAAACTAAAAATAAAATAAAACATCAAAATTCATGAAACAAAAATGAATATGTCTCCCTAACATTGCATAACAAATCATAGAGAATCAAGAATGATAAATCACTCTCCATACAAGACAAATCAATGTCATCATCCATATCCAAATCCTTATAGAATTATTGTCTCCATTAGTTCTAATTATCTACATGAAATACACATTCTCAGAAGGTGAAAGATGTACCCTACTTTCTCAAACTGGATTTGCATATGTTTGCTACTGTAAATTGCATAATTTTATAAATATATTAAGTCTGATCACAAATAATTGTCTCAAGAGTGGTTTTCTCTAAATATAAGCCTGTGTGTAAGGGTAGTTTTTATGGGTCAAAAAGAAAGCACTAGGAATGAAACAAGGAAGCTTCTACATGCTTATAAGTCAATGTAGACCTGTGTAAGACACTAGACAGGCATTCTTAGGAAAGATGGGCAAGAAATATGTGATTGATAGGAAAAAATGACTTTGGCATACCCTACATGTGAGTAGGACTATCAACCCTTGCAGAACATGAACTAAAAACTCTGTGTGTGTTGAGTAATATTAGATATCCATGTGTCAAATTGTGATATGTTTGGTTTAATCACATGCCAAGATGGAGGGTATAAACTATGAGACCATCAAGGTTTCAAGAATAGCTATTAAGGTTGAGGTCACATGAAAACATGTTCTCCATAGTGACTATGTTCCAGATAAAATCTACACTTGTCAAGCTATTGGAATCCATAACATACTTAGAATTGAAATGACATGTAAACTAGTTTTAAATATTTTCTCCAGTCTTAAATTGAAAAGCTAAACATGGACTTGAAATCTTTGACTAACTCTAGATTAATCACAAGCTCAGTTCCATAGAGATAAATCATGTTTAAAGTCAGCAACTTAAACAAGAAGTAAATTATCTTGACTGGGACATTTGAAATCCATGAACATATATGTATTTCTAAGTTGGCCAAAAGGCTTAAATTATAGAGGTTTAGAGAAACGTACCAAAATCTAATGGTTTGATAAGAATCACGCAAAGAAAGGTGCTCAAGATTTAATAGTAATCAGTTTGATTTTGAAGAGGAAATTTGGCTTCATTTGAGAATGACACATATATAGAGGGTTATAGACTCCAAAACTTCAAACTATAGAATTAGAATCGCCATTAAAGTGGATTTTATATGATACCAGGTCTAGATTTATTTTGCATTACTATACTACAGATGCGAGAAAAAAAGTAAATCATGACTAGGATATTGAGGTCTAGGTATTAAGTAATTCACAGATGAAAAACTTTTTATTTTGGAGTTCCACCAATTCATGCACAAAATTTAATGATAAATTGAGTCTAGATTTTTAATATTCCAAAGCATTGTGGATGCAAAAGCATGCATAGATTTCATTTAACCAACAGTTTGACATCCAAAGTGATGAATCAAAGCATGTCATGTGTCAAGATGTGTCGAGAAGGTCATTTCTTTAAGGACTAGTTTGTTGATTTCTAGTTTGGAAGTAGTGACACATTATAACATAAAACTCTATAAATAATAATATGTGATAAGTATTGAACAATAAACGTTTTACGAATGATATATCCATTCTATTTGAGCATTAGAATCTTCTTCACAAAATAAACATGTAAAATGAATTAGAAATTCTACTAGGACATGTGTAATCATAAATTAAGATCTAAACCTAAAATCTTGTTCAAAAGATAAAAATCTAAAACTATAAGCACATAAGCATTCAATGATTAAGGTTTAACTTGAAAGAATAAAATTTAGTAAATAACATAATGGACATGGTGAAAGACATCAACCAAAACCTCAAAAACCAAGCTAATGCAATAGTCAAATTACAAACTAAAAAATACCTAAATCGGGTCATTGTAAATAGGGAGTTCACATTTTCACCAATGAAAATGGGGTATGTTGTGCGAGCAACAATATAGCCCAAAATTCATCTTTCAATAATGATATTCACATGATATCAACATCCTTAAGTATCTCATTACATATAGTTATTCCTTCAACAAATCTTTAAAATTTTAGAAATCATTTTAGACCTGTACAAATATATATGTATAGATCATGAGTAAAAAATCTTCAAATTTTAAAATAGATGAAAAATTGCTCAAAATTTTACATGTCATTCATTATATGATTCATGCAATGAAATCCAACCATATATTGTAAATATAATATATATAAATTTAGAATAATTTCACTCATGTGACCCTACAATACTAATGTCACATCTACCCGAAGGCACAATAGCTTCTATGCAATTATTAAATCATTCAAGACTCCAATCTCCTTCATACTACTTTTTTATGAGTTCCAAAAGGTAAAATAAGGTAGAAGTTTTGTTGGTTTTATGAACCAGACATGAAGACAAGATTATCATAAATGATTCACAATCATGTAAAAACATTACAAGCATAACTAGAAAGTATTGCTAATGGTTCACTTTGGCAAAAAAATAATTCTTTAAATTTCATGCAATCTATTTTATATATATATTACTTCTCTTCTTGAGCAATCTCATTTCCAACCACTATTAGTAGACCAATGGGAACTTGAAATTTTGGCACCCAAAGATAAGACATTGAACTCCTATATTATAGATAATATATTAATAGATGACTTCTATTTAATATGTGGAATAATTGATTCTCTTCTATTACCTTACCAAACTAATCAAATATGGAACTTAGGTTATAGGCATCTTGCCTAGGGTTGCATTTATTCTTCAAAATCAATTGCATTCTAAGCATAAGAACATTCATTTTTTATTTTGTAGTTCATCATTTTCTTCAACCTCTATTTATATTTACTTTAAATAGATTCTAGCCACATGCTTCTTAATGTTATTTAATTTTTGTTGTAAGTTATTTTATTTCTTATTTTTTCTAACTATAAATATCGTATCTACATAGTTTTGGTTTGTCATATCCATCTTCATTCTCAACAAGTTCTATGAATGAATAAATTGAAACCTATTTGGATTAAAAAATTCTCGAGATGTCTTACTTAGGATCATTTAATTTCTTTAACATGATATTATTTTTTCATTAGTGCCACTAATGCTATTAACAACTCAATTATTACCTTGTGTGAAAGTTTTGTTAACACTTTCACTACTAAATTGTGTCACTTCTAGGTTATTTAATACATAATCTTCTTCATGACTTTTATTAGAGTTGTGTTGATTATGCTATAAAATGTTGAAATTAAATATACACATGCACCTTCTTGTTATTTATTCTTGATCTACCAACTCATTCACGTCCTCTTTATTTATTAAAAAAAGACATTAGTCATCCCTTGCTTTTTTAATGTACCTATGTATATTTTTATTGGCCTCATATGGGGACGCCATATTCTTGTCATTGCAAGAAATATAAATCTATGAGTGCAATAGAAATTAAACTTACATAGTGATATTTAATGCCACAAACTATTAGCCAATAGTGGCATGGTATGATGGTTATGTTGTTGCAGTGTTGTTTAGTTTAATACAATGCCTTACAGTATTACATAAATATTAATATTACATAGTGCTACACAACACCTCATATCCATGCATAATGTTACATAGTGATATTTAATGTTACTTTACTATATACCAATGTCATGAAATGTGAATTATATTATGTTGTGTTGGAAATGTTAAATAACACCTCATGAGATTGCACAGTTTTATGGAGTAAGATACAATATGATAAACTTTAAAGCAATTTTATGCACCATGCCATAGCCTTACAAACTATCATGTAGTTTCCATTCAATTCTCTAAGCTAAAGGTAGTGTTATGCAATGCCCCATGTAATAAACATAGTGTTATATAATACATCATTTCCTTGTATAGTGCTTTATAGTTCTATTGTATGCTACAAACTATAAACTAGTGAGTGTTATGCAATATATCACTCAATTATATATGGACACACAAGACCTTATGAACTTGGACAATGTTCTATATGGCCTACAGTGATACAAAATATAAAGTAGTGTTACACAATTCCTCGTGATATTGTATCTACATAACACCTTACAATATTACATAATGATTCATAGCCTAGTACAATATTACATACTAATATGCAATGTTATAAAATATATAAAATGATATGTAATTCTTCACAACATTACATAGGGCTACAAAAACACCTCACAAACTTTCAAAGTGTTATGCAACGATTGCAAGAAACTATAAAGTAGTAACATTATGTAATTCCTTACATATTGTGCAAAGATATAAAATTCATCATAGCCTCACAAAAGTGTTAGTAAATTGATATGCAATTTTATAATCTATAATGTAATGCTATGATTCCTCGCAATATTATACAATGTTACATATCACCTTGTGGCCTTGTAAATTTTTAATGATATTTAATTTTACAAACAATAGATTAGTGTTATACCATGGATCATAAAATTATGTAGCGATACACAACACATGATGACCTTGAAAAGTGATAAAATTCTACACATGCTACAAAATTTAAATAAATATTATTCTTTGTCTCATAACATTGAATATTGTTATGTAATGCCTCATGAACTTGTATAGTTTAGTGCATTGGTATGTAATCTTATAAACTATTTGATGTAGGAGCATCTAGGGGTACTGGCTATCCTATGTCACCAAAAATATTTTGTTTTGTTTTGTTTGATTTCAATAAGGGATAAGGTGATAGAAAATAATAATTTTCATCTACAACATTGTAAAGGGTCTTTTGAGTCTTCATTTCATCTGTTTTTGAATTCGTGTTGTCCTTGTTGCCTTAAAAAGTTGTTTAGAAGTCGCAGATTTTAAAAGTCTTGCAACCTAGTCATTGGTTCTTTGAAGTTCCTAACCAAGTCACGGAGCTCTTAAGTTTCCTAACCTATTGATTCCTCAGCTTGGCATTCCTTCTATTGATTTTTCAGCCCCGTCCAATTATCTTTATGGTTGGTAAGTCAGAGGTTTCCAAAACTTCATAACCCTAACTTGTGGTTCTAATGTTCTAGTCTTTTGCGATCTCACAATATTGCAACAGAGAATGGCGTGTTGAATGGATGGAAAAGGATGGATGAATAAGCTGGTGACATGTGTTTCGATCCATTGATTTCACATCTTTGTTGTGAATCAATGCAATTTTGGTTAGCATTTGATGTCGATGAAGATAGTTTTTGTGGCACGATGATCATTGGATGACTATGGTGGTACTACAACATCTTGAAGGGGAAGAATTCTATAAGACAAATGGAACAAAAGGAGAGTAAGAGGGGAAGATACATAAAGACAAAGAGAGATAAAAGGGGCCTTGGGTGGCTTAGGAGAAGTTGAGTTTGCATACCCAAATGTTGTTGAAATACTGCCAAATTATTGAAGACATATTTGTTATAGGTGTTGCATGTAGGATTGAAGAGGATCCCATGAGCTTCAATATTTTGTAATCTTTTTCATATTTGAAGATAATATAAGTTGCAATTTTTTCTCTTCGAAATTTTGTTCTTGTTGTGTATTTGTTGCCTTCATATGTTATGTTTTGTGAGGTTTTGTAATCAGATATGAAAGGGAGTGCCTCCCTTTTCATCACTATTATAAACCATTCTTATGTACTACTTCATGGTATTATGTAGGGCTACACAATGCCTCACAATATTACATAGTGTTTCACAATATTATCTAAAATCTCACAAAATTATGCTATGATGTGTAGTTAGGATTTGACTAAATATTGACTAAACTTTATTTTGGTGAAAATTTGAGGTAAAAAGTGATAAAATTCTACACATGCTACAAAATTTAAATAAATATTATGCTTTGCCTCACAACATTGAATATTGTTATGTAATGCCTTATGACCTTGTATATTTTAGTGGATCGGTATGCAACCTTATAAACCATTATAAATCATTCTTATGTACTACTTCATGGTATTATGTAGGGCTACACAATGCCTTACAATACTATGTAGTGTTTCATAATATTATTTAAAACCTCACAAAATTATGCTATGATATGTAGTTAGGATTTGGCTAAATGTTGACTAAATTTTATTTTGGTGAAAAATAGAGGCGATAAAGAGAATGCAAATCATTTTATTTTGGAGTCTCTTTAATAGTGTTATAAATATTAATCACACCTAGGTAATACAAAATATAATGTAAATCTATGATTATCTATAAATAGATAGTGATTTTTTTACAAAATATCAAGATTTAGTTTTGCATACATTCATGCTCAAGGTCTCAATTATTTGCAAACTTGTAAGTTTCTATTCAACAAAGTACCCACCCATATAATTCTCATAAAGCCAAAACATATCACTACAATGCCTCCAAGGAAGTTTAAATCCTACCACTTGTAGTAAATGTGAATCTATCAAGTGTCAATTTGCATGTGACAAAGAAATAAAATGTTATTTATATACTATTCAAACTAGATTGAAAAATTTATATATATCTTAGCACCTTTGATTTTCCTCAAAAAATTCTTACTATGAGGGGTGATTTCTAATAAATTGGTTATATGTGTTTATCTCTAAGAAAATGGGGAAACTCTAAGTGTTAATGGGTCTTTTGACACACCAATTTGATGAGCATTATAAATCTCTCAAAAAGGGTACAAGATCACCCAAGGCTCAATATTCTAGTTAAGGATTGTTGGATTTACTTTTCTAGTGAGAGTTACAAGGAAATACCCAAAATATTGCTTGTTTATTTTCTAATTTATGGGTTATTAGAATAAATAGTTTTTTTTTGTACTATTAGATCCATTTTAATCATTTTCTCATGATGGTTTTAACCATATTGATATACATGTATTCTTCTAAGTGGTAATGTAAAAGAATTACATTTTAACCCAAAATCATACTTTTGTTCAAATATTATCAATTAAGGGCTTTCATCCTTTTGATTTGTATTCTTTGTTAGTAAAAGGTAAAATTCTCTTCATTTTGTAAAATCAAAGGATAAAACTAAAAATTCTAACTTCTACTAGATAAATAGATCAAGTTGCAAAAGTGAACTTATGAGTTTCTAATCTTGGGATTGATCTTAAACTCTTAGATTAAATTTTGAAACAATATATCTAGAAAATGATAAATAAAGACAATATTTATGTAGACTAAAAACCTTGTACCTTGAATTTCTTTGAATAATTAAATTTTGCTCATATTCATTATTTTCAACAACCAAGTGAAAAAAAATATTAGAAAGATTCTTAACATCTATTCTTTTTGTTCTTTAATATTTTAATTTTTTATGTATTTAACAAAAATAAAAGACAAGAAATATACAACTCATTATCAAATAAAGTGGAGATATGAAGATTGGGAAGGAAGAAAGATCCTAGTTGAAGAAGCTTAAGTTCTAGATTTTTAAATCATCTATAAGATTGAATCATTTATATGCAATTACTTCAAAAACCAAACCCTCAAATTTTGTATTTGAAAGAAATACTTATGGATTAAAGAATACTTATAGATTAAAGTTTGTGTAATACCCCACACATCAATTTCATCTCTAATAATCTTCCAAGATAATCATACATATCTATAGAAATATAAAACATATTCATTATAATTCTACAAGCTTGTGTATATTGCACAATATATTCTTAAACACATGTTTAGTTGACTAACTTATTGCATTTTGAATTTTGAATTTATCAAATGCAACTTGATTAAATGGAATTCATGTAGACATAATTATTACTCAACTAAATTATTACATTTTTGAATTTTGAATTTATCAAATGCAACTTATTTAAACGAAAATTATGTAGACATAATTATTACTCGACTAACTTATTTCAATAAATATCCAAGTTAGCCATTTTTGACTCAAACTATTATCTATTTGTTGTTTTGACTTGTTGTGCTTAGCAAGTGCTTTCTAAGTTACGACTTTATGCCCTTTGTATGATTTTTCATGCCTCTTGCTTTAGTATGATTGAATGAAGTTAATTTGCCACTTTTCAATGGATGCCATCATTGTTGACTTAGAGTTTTTATGCAAATCAAGGGTCAAGTTTAGATGAATGCTTAAATGAGTTAAGTGCATATAAAACAAAAATTATTAATGTACTACTTTCTAGCATGTGAACCCATCTACTCTTAGAATTGAAGAGCATATGGAATCCACTATCTTTTCATTGTAAGGTAGGATTTATTTGCACACAATTAAGTTAGAAATAATAATGCTATATTATTATTATTGATTGTAGAAATTTAATATCATTGAAGAATTTATTTCAATTTGAAGTGAATATTTAAATTGATTTCTACAACTAGAAAATAATTATGATAATTGAGAAATTGCAAATTTATTAGATGGATATTCTAAAATCTAATATTCAATTTTACTCAAAATTTTAGAGCATATTTTTAGGTAAGCTCTCTTTTCATTTCTCAAAGATCTTGAAGTGTTTGTTAGTAGCCAATAGTTTTAAATTTTATAGAAAATGGGCAAGTTGTCATGCGTTTTTCTAAGTTCAAATTTATGTTTTGATGGGCTTTTAAAAAAAGACTATACCAAAAGAAACCTAGCCAAAATCTAAAATTTCTTAGTACTTCAATAGAACTTTATCACACTACTTAATAGATTAATTCCTTAGCATGGACAAAAGGTTTAGGAAGCTATCAAGGAAAGGGGTTTTAACTAGTCGCTTGCAAGATGCCACTAAATTTTAAAAAAAAGGTGGAAATTCCTACTATAGGTTGGAACCTATTTGAGTTTTTCTTTCATAAATTTAATTTCTAAATAGTTTCATGGACAACCCTTAGAGATTTAAGTTGACAAACTTGATATTTCCTAACAATTTTCTATGTCAAGATTTTCTTGGGTATATTTGCAATCAATACAACCCCAAATCCAAGGAGGTTAGGGCATTAGGTGGAAAATTATTGATCATAGTTGTCAACAAGGAATTCATTAAATCCTTCTTCAACCTATGACCCAATACAAACTAGAAAATTGGCTTGAGTCGTCTATCTATAGAATATCATAGAGATAGACATAATTGTTAGGTAAAATAGCTCCTGGTCTATAAATAAAGATAACAAAAATTTAAGGATGCTTGATCTTATCTCTAGAGATTATTTTAGGCTTTTTTAATCCTTGCACATAAAGCACTATATTTTGATTTTTTTATTCATTCAATAATCATTTTTTACTTAAGGAAATAGTAAATATTCTTTTGTAACTCTCATTCGTGGAAGGTTTTTTTGTTTCATTGTTTTATCTTGATTTTTTGCTTGTTTCATATCTTTGACATGCTATTATAACATGGTTTCAACAAACCTCTTCTCAATTTCTTTAACAAGTGTTAGGAAAGATCTTGGGATCTCCAACTCTTCTTTTGAGAGGTTTGGATTTGGGTGAATTTTTGGTGCACTTTGGAGCCAAACAAACTTCATCATTGTGTCTGGAAGGCCAAAAAAACTAAGGATTGATTGTTCATTCATCAAAATATGAGTAGTTGAATCTGAGATGATTTTTTAGGGCATATTTTTCTAGGTCATATAATTATACAAAATCCTTATAGGTGTACAAATCCATACAATCTGAACACATTTGTACACAATCATACCACAATTATTATGCATATTTTTACAAAAAATTGTGTTTGCATAAAAAATTAGTCTATATATGTAATTTAATAGTAGTGTTGCATAATTTTTCTACATGGTTTGAGTTTTATGGTACTCTTTGAACTTTTTAGCAACAACACAATTGCTTGATGTGGTTGTTCAACCTCATTACATCATTCTTTATTGAAAGTTGTTCATTGCCTATATACTACTCATTCACCTTCAGATTCCTACCTCCACCATTGAACGCCATCATGTTGCCACTCCCTCACAATGTTGCACCAAGATGATAGCTCTTGTCTTTTTTGTATTGGCAACTAGGGGCTTTGAGTTAGCCCCTAGGCACTAGCACCCAATCTACATGTGATCGGGCACTTATTTTTACTCCCTTATTTGCCATTGTAAGCCAAATTGGAGGAGTTCTATAAAATCAAGTATATATTTTGCATCTTGTCTCTGATTTATGCAAACCATATACTATTGGAAAGGTGTTTCCAAGCAATTTCCAATAGTGTTGGATTTTTTTTAGATTATTATCTTGGATATTTTTATCAGCCACTAAAGTAAGATCTAGTACTTTGTGTTTTTGAGGTCATAACTTGAGCATTCAAAGTATATTTTTTGTGAAACAAATGGTGCTAGAAAGTTGATTCAATGCTCTACACAAATCTACAAATAGTTTTTCCATACTTTTTACCTGGTACACAAAGATCAAATTGATGTGAATTTTTCATTTCTATCTTTTTTGTTCTCAAATTTGCACAAGGGGAAAACTTTTATCTTTTAAAACCTATAAATATTAAAAAACCCTAGCACATAAACATTCTAAATAACTCAAACAAAATGGTAAAAACCTCTTCAATTGAACATCTTATGCCACACAACTATGATACCTGGAAAGCTTAGATTACTAGATTGCTCATGTCTAAGGTTTTATGGTCCACATTGGAAGAAACTTAGTAGAACTTAACTCATCAATTTGAGACTTAGACATAGTAACAAGATGGATAAGGCAATGTGATTGATTTCACTACATGTTTCAAATAGTATTTTATTTCATTTTGATTCTTGTACCACTTCTAAAGAGATGTGGAGAAAATATAGAGATATTTTTGGTACTATTAATGAGTTTTGAGAACTTCAAATTGAGGAAAAATTGACTTCGATAGTACCTAATTATTTCTCCTCCATTGAGAATTTCTTGGTGAGATTTAAGTCACTTAGGTCACTTTTATATCATTGTGGGACTTGAATAAAACTAAAAAAACAATATATTTTTTTAATATTGTTTAAGCTTCAAGGGTCAATTTAGGTATTCTCTTCTACCTTTTACTCTACTATGAATGCATTGGGTATTACTTGTACTATGCCTTCCTTTGATGTTTTTTGTGAGCATTTGACATAGGAATAATAAAAATTAGCTCAATTGGAATCTCTTTATAGTTTTCAAAACTATACATTACTAGCACAATCATCAAAAGAGAAACAAAAGAAGAAACACCATCCTAATATAGACACTTCTTCAAGTAGTGAGTGTTTCTCCAAAAAAATAAAATTAATTCTCTTTTAAGCATGATAAATATTCATGTTTGGTGAATCTAGCTCCAAGAATAAGAATAAATTAGGATAACCTTGCAAATTTTATGGACAAGAGGGACATCTAATTACCAAATGTTGGAAGAGATTAGAGGATCTAGAGGAATCCATACAAAAGCATAACATTCAGCCTATAAGTTTTCTTCCTCCTATATAGAAAAATTCCATGCTCTTTTTGATGACCCTTTTCTTCAACAATTACTTGGATACTCTATTCTAGAGCTTCCCATAATATGACACATTTCCAAGAAGTTATCACATCCCTTTTTTATTGTAGCACTTTATAAATTATAGCTGGAGATTCTACTCAAATTTACAATTTGGGCTCAGATATTGTTCCCCTTGAGGGTGTTTGTCTAAATAGGATGTCCTTCAAGTTCCTAATATTTCAACCAACCCTTTTATGGTGTATCAAATTTGTCACTCTAATAGGGAAAATAGTTTATTTTTCAGCACATGATGTGTTTGTTCAAGACCTTTATGATCCTAATATTATTGTGGCTATTGGAAGTGTTCGAATCTACATCATGATTATATATATTTGATGTCTTCAAGAGGTTTAGTTGGTTTGGGTTCATCTTTCATATCACATGAAAACTCTATGAGTAAGATCTGGCATGAAAGATTTGGTTATGCCAATTAAAGGTATCTATAATAAATGAGCACGAAATCATTAATGATAGGCCTCCCAACGATTTATTACATAAATGGTTTCTTCAATGTTGTGTCCTTGGTAGACACCACTAGGATTCTTTTCCTATAGGTAGAGACACACATTCTAAGGAATCTTTAGATTTGGTACATAATGACCTCATGTTGTTTCCAACTCATTTTTTAGGGGAAAAATATGCACTCACATTTATTGATGACTTCTCTAGATGTACATGGGTGTAATTTATTAAGTATAAAATTTATGTCTTTGATACCTTCAAGATATTCAAGACATTCATGAAGAAGGAATTTAGTCTTTCTATTAGGTGGATATGCACAAATAATGGAGGGGAGTATTTTAATTAGGTTTTCAAGTATTTTTAAACTAAGCATGGTCTTTGGCATCAACTTATAATTCTTTACACCACTCAACAAAATGGTGTCATTGAGTGAAATAGAATAATATTATGAGAGATGGTTAATTGTATGATTCACTCATGAGATATAGATTCTTCTTTTTCGGTTGAAGCAATGAATTGTTCCAATTAAACACAAAATCATACACCTTATAAGGTATTGTGAATTTTGAATCCTAAGGAGGCTTGGGAATTTATTCCAAATGCTTAGCTGCAAGTGAGGGAGAGGAAAATCCAACCATTCATATTTTTTGACTACTATGATAATGTTAAGATGCATAGGTTATTTGATCATATTTCTAGAGATGTCTTGTTTAGATAGGATATCCAAATCGATGAGCATTTTCCTCTAATGGATTCTTCATCATAAAATTATCCCTCACTACATAATACTCCCTCTTCATCTCTTGAGGACTCCTTATATCTCGAGGATGATGATATTCCAACTCTACCACCACCTCTAGATATTTAACATGTGCCCAAGTGGGCCTGTAATATTATTTATGTAGATGGTTCCTTTCCAAGAAATCCTTCAAATTTTCATTGTACTTGTTCAAAAACATCTAGAGTTAGTATTTTGAATCATCTCATTTTGGATTATCCTCAAAAGCTTTTAGATGTGGCGGGTATTCTTAAGTGGAATAGGACTATGGTAGAGGAGGATTTTTTGTAGATGAATAATAATACTTGGGATCTTGTTCCTCTTCCTAAGGGATGAAATTTGGTTTGGTGTATGTGGGTGTATCATACCAATTATATTGTAAATTTTTTCATTGATAATTACAAGAGTCATCTTGTTGCAAAAGGATTTTCATAGTTTAAAGGCATTGACTATTTTGAGACCTTTGCTCCCATTTCCAAGATGGATTCTATTTTTCTTTTACTTTCACTTGTAGCTTCCCAAGGGTGGAAAGATATTACATGGATTTGAAGAGTACATTCCTGCATGGTGACCTTCATGAGGATATTTATATGGAGAAGCCACCGAGTTTTGTGCAAGACTCCTCACTAGTTTTTAGGATTCATATTTCATTATATGGTATCAAACAAGACCCTAGGGATCAATATGAAAAGATGAACATTTTCTTATATTTATTTTATTTTCACAATATGTCATTGTGATCCCACAATATAAACTTAGACTAGACATGAGGATAATATTTCAAGCCTTATTTTGTATGTAGATGATTTGATAATTATACTCAATTCATTTTCAATGATCTAGAGTATTTAGAGAACCTTGATGGAATAGTCTAACATGATGGATCTTGATATTTTGCATTGCTTTCTTGATTTACAAGTTATTTAGTCTTTGGATTGGATTTCCATCTCTTTAGAAGAAGTATACTCTTGATATATTTTAGTTATTTAGAATGCTTGATTGCATGCCTTCCCCTACACCATTTTAGTCAAGAATTATATGGTATTCCATTTTTTCTTGTCCTTCAGATGATGCTACATTATATAGGCAATTGGTTGAGAATTTTTTGTACCTTACACATTCAAATCCTAATATCTCTTTTGTAGTTGGTCTTTTCTCTCATGATGCATGTGAGATTCATTAAAAAAATTCCAAGAATATTTCATGATACATTCAAGGTACCTCTCATTATGTTATTAATTATACATGAAGATATTTTTAGATTGTTAGCTTCATTAACTCAAATTGGGTTGGTGATGTTAATGATAGTAAGTCTACTTCTAGCTTTATTTTTTACCTTGGTTCTTACCCCATGGCATGGTATTGTAAAATTAAATCTACTATTTATTTATCATCTACAAAGGATAAGTATTGATCAAAAAATTTAGCTATCCAAGAGGTTTTATGACTTTGTTAGTTGTTTATTGAGTTAAGTTTCCCTCATAGTCTCACTATTTTTTGGTGTGATAATCAAAGTGACATTCATATTTCTTGCAACCCAATGAAACATAAATAGATAAACCACATTTATATCAAAATGCACTTCATTTGTTAGTGTATTAAGTATGGTTTTCTCACCTTGTAGTACATATTCCTATAGAGGAGAAAGTTGCAAAGATCTTCATGAAACCTTCTAGCATCACCTCATTACCTCTAGTTGTGATCAATGCTTGGGATGAAAGAATTTTTCCATTGGGGGTCTTCATGAGGCCTCATCCATTCATGTTTTTTACATACTTTTTTCATGTTTGCATCTCTTTTGTTGAGAGAAGGATTTTCCATTGAGGTTTATCCTTTTCTCTAGTCATGAGAGATTCTCTATCTTTTGCACTTGGGTACCTCATTAGGCCAAGTTTCTAGGACCCATTTTTTTCTTGCATTTTTTTGTGCCACCATAATTTTCACGTAAGGGGGGTGTTGGTGTATTTATTTATTTAATTAGACTATTAATTTATTATTATTTATTAAGCTCACTTAGGGATTTATTAGGGTTTTTCTATCCTTGCACATAAAGCAAGATATTTTACCTTTTAATTCATTATATAATAATTGGATCCATTTTACACCATCAAATTTGATTAGTATTTAAAATTGGCATACCAAGTAGTATTCTAGGTCATCGAAATAAGTTACAAGCCACAAATGAACATAGGAACGATGATCCTTATTGTGAACATTTACAATTCCCATCTTAACAAGTTGCTTAATTATGGTTCATGGATAGAAGAAAGCCTACATAATTAAATGGTAGACTTGAAGAGAAGTGATCCTGTACAAAATATTAGGTGGCACTCTACTTTATGCCACATTTTATCCACCTTTTATCTAGTGTATGGAGCAAGCAATTAGAGGAGAATCTAGTTTTTGAATCAATCCCATTTGGGAAAATATTTCCTATCCAAATGAGAGCCACACATTTGGATATGCACTACTCCTCTATGAAAAATAATAATTTTTAGGACTCTTCTTTTACACCTATCTTTAGGAAACTTGGTTTTCACTAAAAAGAGGTTGTCTAAAAGAGTGTTGAAATTCCATGGGCCACTCTATTTTTCCATTGAAACTAAGGTTGACTAAAATTAGGGTGATTGGATATAAAATGATGGGTATACAATAATTAATGTTTATGCATACCCTATGGTTCCTCACAAGTTATATTTTTTTTATAGATAAAGTAACTATCTTGGAAATTCTATAAAAAATTCCTGACTATGACAAGTTCCACTTTAGGAAATTAAAAAAAAATGGTTTCTTTCACTCCAAGTTTATAATAGGAGAGTTCACTATATTATTTAATGAATTCTATTACCTCTTCATAGTGATTATTAGGAGCTATGTAAAGAAGGTAAGTGAAAAATTAAAATATGATCCTAGGGGTTTTATCAATAAGTTAAGGAGGAATGTTGGTAGGTTTAATTATGAATATGAGTGCCTAAAAAATAAGACTTGATAAGAAGCTACCTCATAAGAGCCAAAAGGGAAATTAGAAGTTAAAATATGGGAAAATAACAAGGCTAGAATTTAGAAGAAGGAAAAATGATCCCAAATATGCAGGCTTATAGAAATTCTAAGAATATAATGCAAATGATGGAAATATTTCTTAAGGATGTTTGAACAATTATGGTAATAACACCAATATTATTTCTATAAAATCTCAAATTCCCTCTCCCTATAAGTGGTGTTAAACAATATTTGGAGTTAGAAGATGTAGCTATAATAGAGATGTACTTAATTAAGTTTCACCTATAGTGTAGAAAAATGTATCTCTTTACATTTTCACACTTGTTTAGGCCCTTGTGAACTAAATGGGATTACTTGTGCCTTATTCAGGGTGTTGTAAGGTGTTTTCTTACACTTTCACACTAATCTAGGGTTTTATTAATTAATTGGTCTTCTTTATGCTTTAATTGGCCTTATTTTGCATCTACAAGCCTCAATTAATGCATCTTTCTAAGGATAATCCAAACATACATCAATTGACCAATCATATAATTCAGTGTTTTTGGATTGTATGGCCAAGATTTAGTGATCTAGGACTCATATGCGACCTTGGGAATATGGGTCCCACCTAATTTTTTGGGCCCCAATGTGGAATTTACATTAAACTAAGCCTTTCTTGAAAAATTTGTCCCAAGCTTAGCCTAATGGGACTCATACGCCACAACTAGTGTTTGAGTCTCGCTTATCTTAGACCTAAATTAAATTCAAATTTTTGGTGGTATTTTATTCTCCTAGATCTGATGTCAACTTGTAGTGTTGTATTTTTTGGAATTTGGCATAAACAAGTATAAATACAAGGTTATTTCACTCATTTTTCACCTAGCATGTTGAATAAGCATCTTTACAGAAAATTTGAGTTCATGAGAGCATTCAAGAGCTGATTATCAAGTGTTTTAGAGCATCATTCAAGTATCAAGAATCACGTCAAAGTCATCATGCATCATGTTTGTTTTTAAGCTAACATTTGTGATGTAGGGTTTCATGATTCAAGCAAGCATTCAAGTCAAGATTCATATCATTCAAGCATGATTCAAGATCCACATTCATTCTAGTCATTTCATACATGCTTGCAACATATTATTCAAGGGTTTAGTGAGTTGCAAGGTTGCATATTTTTTCATTCATCATTCCTTCTTTCTATTTGATTTCATTTCAAGGTTTGATTACCAAAACATGGTTTGACTGAGGAAAACCCCTAAGTTCTACTAAAAAAACAACATTTTCCCCTCTCTTTATTGTGTGATTTGAAGATCTAGGTTGAAGATATATTGAAGAGCAAGATTGGAAGAATTTTTTGAGTTTTCAAAATTGTCAAAGTTGTCACCTTGTTTACAAGATCACTAAAAGACATCTACATAGTAGAATTTGGCATCTTAGATCTAGAAATCGGGATTGGAAGGAAGACAAGAGATATAAGAGCACATTCATACTTTGACCCCCCAAAAAATTTGAATAGGACTAATATGCCACTTATAGCATATGAGTCCCAATATAGGGCTTTTCCAGATTTTAGGAGTTCCAGACTTGTCACTACCATATTTTTGTTCCTACCCAAAAACCCTAATCTAGGAATAAATCACCTAGCCTAGCGTATGAGTCCCAGTGAGCATTAAAATGAACATTTTCACCATTTCAGACCTTTTTTTGAGTTTCTATAGGTTTCTAAGTGCACTTTTGTACTTTCCCAATTTATTGTTCTGATTTTCCTTCACTTCTAGGTCATTTACTTAAGTTTTGCACATCATTAGGTTTTGCATGTTACTTGTCTTTCCGATCCCTATCTTGGTGGTGAACCCCCTTTTAGTCTTTAATCACACCCTAGGAAACCCTATTGTAGATCTTTTTCCCTCATTCCATCATTGGATTAAGATCTCTAAGGTATCCTTGAGTGAAACTTGAGTGAAATAGGTCCTCCTAGTTCCATCTCTCAAAAGATAGAACACCTATCCACCTTATTTTCCTTGTTTCATTTTGGTGAACCTTCCCTTTTAGAACACCTTATTTTTGATTTGGAGTGCCTCATAATCTGAGATCTATCTTGCATTAACTTTGCATTAGGTTTCACATTAGTTAACTTGCATCTAGGGTTTTTTAATTTTTCATTAGTGAAAGTGCATATAGGTTGCATTTTTAACTCTTGCATCATTGAAATTCACTTGAAATATGCACTTGCACTTAGTCTAGACATAATCCAAAATATAAAATGTAACATTCACACAAAATTTTCTGAAAATGATGCAAAAACCCTAATTTAGGACTCATATGCCCCTCTAGGTGATTTAGTCCCTGTATAGGTATTTTTCCCGATTTTTGGGTATTCTGTGTTGATTGTTTATCAACATTCAAACCCCTAAAAAATATTGATTGGGACTCATATGTCCCTCTGGGTGATTCAGTCCTATTTCAGCTTTTAAATTGCATTTTCCAACATTAAAAACTATGTTTTTGTGTTTGTGTTTGCTTCTATTAGTTATCTATTTTAGTTTGCAGAGTTTCTATTACATTTATTTCATTGCATCTATCTTAATTTTATTTAAATCAGAATTAGAAAATAACATTTATCTTGTGTTCACTACATCTTGCATTTCAATGATTTTCCCTTGTATGAGATTTACAACTTGGTGTCCTATTGCTAATACTATAGTGAGGCGAAGTTCGAGACTCATGTCATCCCATGATAGCATAATCATTGTGTCTTGGGTTATCTAGCTCTTTTAGTATTGACATTAGTTCACTAGGTATGGACCATACCCTTAACAACTCTCTACCTTCAAGTAGTGTGACAAGTGTTGAGAAAATGGTTTCTAGTATTCTACAAGAAAACATAATCCAAATGCATGAAATACTTCAAAGTACATGTCTCATGTTTAATCGCAATTGATATAATTGATTTAGCAATAATTTATACATGATATTTAGTGATTATACAATCAAATATAAAGTTTCAAAGTAGGAAAACATGCACATTTAACAAACAAAATATATAGAATATTGATTTTGATACATAAAAGTACATAGAGTATATTGTGTATGTACATGTATTTGTAATTTGTACACAATGTTTAGTTGTGTAAGTATGTATGTACATATATGTCATCTCAAAAAAATGTACAAAATTTGGCTATGCCATCTCAAGAACATCTCAAACTTGTGCCCAAAATGTAGTAGGTCTTCACACCACCTAATATCAAAATGATACAAGCAATATCAATGAAATCATCAAAACATACATATTTTAATTTATATAAAGCTATCTATATGTACACAACTCAAGTAACTATATTTAAAAGTATTCCGCACATGTGTGTAGGTTGAATATGCATCCTCTCCTTTTTGTTTCAAAGTATGAGATCAATGTGATGATGGCTTAAGGATACAAAAAGGATATAATAAATCAATTTTAACTATTAATGTACAAGCAATATCAATAGATAATCAAACACATGCATTTCAATATAATTTAACTAATAACTACTTGTTTTTACCAAGTATTCCATGTTGTCTAGGTTGAATCTACACAAACTCTCCTTTTTTTGATGATGACTTAAGGATCTATCAAAAGAAAATTTAAATAAATTTCAACTAATAACACACTTGACCAATATCAAAACATGTATTTAATCTATTTCAAAGGACAATATAAAACTAAAACTATATTTACCTGTATTTACTTATTCCATTGTACCATCTATGTCCTCTCTTTTTTGCAACAAATCTATGATCTTCTCATGCTCTTCCATAGAAATTTTTCATAGCACTTTATTTGTAGGTCTTCCACAATACTGATCTAGTTTTATATTTGTTGCCACCACCAAATGTGAATAGTGTATAATCTTTTTATGTGTTTCATAATCTTTGAATGTAGGTAGACCATTCTTCCTTATCAGGTAGTTTCATAGCCAAGTGCCAACAACCAATATCGATCCTATTGGAAAACATGATTTAACCATTATCAAATAAGTTCTCAAAATTTTCTTAAGGGAATCAAAGACTTGTTCTAAAAATTTGCTTAAGGGGATCAAAAACTTGTTATCAAAATTTTCTTAAGGGGATGTCTTAAGGGGATCACCGTACCTGTTGGATAATGATAGACATCATTATCTTCTCGAGGTGCTATTAAGTTTAGTCTCCACACAATGAGACAACAAATATATTTTTTTCCTCTTGATTCCCCTCAAGTGCAACAACAACATACGCATGTCCTGCAAACAAAATTTAACTTAATAACTTGTGCACATGTCCATATAATTTGACCAATCTACATACATCCATTCATATGTATATAACTAAATAATTTAGTATTACAAAATAGTAATAAAGTGAAATAAAATGAAATAAATTGAATTAAATTACCTTCTTGTACAAGGTCTAAAACACGGTCTTAGTCTTCTAATACAAACACTTGATCATTGTCTTCAATTATTTCATATTGATCATGTGCTTGTGCAAGTTTCAATGATCTTTGCTTCCAATATTCAACCCATTCCATATTTTCACATGCTTCCCAATCTCCTAAGATACAAAATTAATAAAAAAATGCAAGCTCCCTTGTCCAAATATTCCATGTGCTTGCATTTGAACTCTTAAATGAATTCCATTTAGTAGATCTACTGATTTTCTCACAATCAAGTCTAGGTGGAATTTTCTCTTCTTCAACCAACCAAAAGAATCGATGAATTGTAGAGTACTCGCTCAAACTAGGTGTAGATAATCTTGTATTGCACCAATCCACAATCCCACGTGTATCTTTAAACTTTACTGCATCCTCAAATTTCAGTTGTTCTCTAGCAAGAATTCTTTTAACACACACACCAACTCCATCATGTTCTCCTTTACCATGCCTAGCTTCAAAAAAACACATATGTTGGACATTAAGTTCCTTGTGAACCGTACTTAACCAATAGAACATTTGAGCATTCTTGAATTGTACCGTACAATTATCTGACTCTATAAGGTGTTCTATCATTTGGATTCCTCTTTCTCTTAAATTTCTATAAAATATATTGAAACAATATTGAACAAAATTTGATGAATGTAATCGGTTGTCACTCAAATAGAAATGATACTCCCTCAAAAAATTTCTATCATCCTTTGTGCTATCATTTGCGTGTCTATAAACAATATGAATAAACATAGCTACTTGCACTGAATTATAATATTGTGATTGAATTTCCTCTTGTGGAGCTAGAGTATAGTTTTCCGCAAAAGAAACCACTAATAGTATACTACCAATTGGAAATGTGTTTCGACATGCGTGAAATTGGCCATCATGACATCGAGCATGTTGAGAATGCATAACATATTTTGATACAATCTTATTCTTAAATTCTAATATGAATGCATGTACACTAACTTTTTATGTAACTAAATCACAACATTTTCCAAATTTTCCATCTTTTAGAGAATAGTTAACATTCTTAAATATTTTAGCATCCACTAATTGTTTTCCAAAATCATTATCAACACTTTCATGCATGCAAACTCTTAAGATTGAAATATTTCCATAACTAGTGCATTGTCTAGAAATACAATAACTTAAATAAAATAATTTTCCATTAGATCTTTCACAAAAAAAACTTGATATAAACTCCCTTATTGTTTCAAGTGGCATATTAATACCACATTCCCACATAATCATGTTAGTATGCAAAGTACAATGTATATATCAAAAAACATCATAAAAATAACAAAATTGAGCATGTGTTTACAACAACAAGATATTTGTTGCTTATTAATTTTTACATACCATGGTTTACATTTTTCAAAAGACCTTTGACTTATTTTAATATTACCAGGTAACACTAAATCACCACAAAATTTTCTATAAAATTCAATTTGTGTTGTATCTAATAGGTGTTTTGAATGATGATCACAAACTTTGGACCCCACCCTTAATTTTAAAACACCTCTAGCATTAGATGATACCCTAGTATTATCATGCCAATATTTTTCAATCAAATATTTAATTTCAACATTCAATTTCATACCAAACCTCAAGAGTCGACCACTGAAACTCCAACATTGGTTGATAGGATCATTTTCTATACTTTCTCTTCTTTTTTCCACTCTTAGCAATGTTTTAGGATGTATTTTTAAAACTTCAATAATATTTCTTACCATTCTTTTATTCAAAGTTGCTTTATTAACTATAGCGGTTGTTATAGCTCTTCTTGTTGCATTCTTATCTTTAGATCTACTATTTTTTCCAATAGACTGAATGGCACTAGCAATAGTAGACATAACATGTTTTACTAATTGATCTTTTCTTCTTTTTTTAATAAAAATGCCTAAATTTTTCATTACTTTCTCATTTTTCGCATTCTCATCAATTGCATCATTAGTTGACATTGAACTGGAAGTTTTTTATGATAAAAAAAATTGATTTTATATTCTATTAGCATGTGTCCTTATTTGTCTCCAAGAAATCTTACTAGGAAGATTATCCAAAACATCACTTTCAATTTTTTAAAAAATATATTCATTTTCAACATCACTTCCACCAAATTCATTTTCATTTTCAACTTCAAAACTATTTTCATTTTCATCTTCATAAGATTATCCAAAACATCACTTTCAATTTTTTAAAAAATATATTCATTTTCAACATCACTTCCACCAAATTCATTTTCATTTTCAACTTCAAAACTATTTTCATTTTCATCTTCATTTTCATTTTCATTTTAATTTTCATCTTCATCTTCATTTTCATTGTCATCTTCATCTTCATTTTCATTTTCATCTTCATCTTCATTTTCATTTTCATTTTCAATTAAAGGATTTTCATTTTCATTTTCAATAACAAAATGGTTTTAATTTTCATTTTCATTAAAAGGATTTTCATTTTCATTTTCAACAACAAAACAGTTTTCATTTTCATTCTCAATAAAAGTATTTTCATTTTCATTTTCAACAACAATTTGACTCAAATCTTGAACTCTACGAATATTATCAATGTCAACATTGTGATATCCAACATTTTTTAAATCTCTTATAAACACCATTTCCACGATGCTCAAAGGTGTATTTTAAGAAGTACCTAGACTTGTTCCTATTCAAACATTCTCCATAGCATTGGAAGGAATATTTGAAAACATACCAGGAGTAGTTTGTATATTCGTATTAGTTTCCACATTCACCTCTAGGAAGTTTGCATCGTCTACTTCCATGGTCTCCTCAATACTTTTATCTTCAATAGTTGTGGAATTGGATGCTTCACGATCATTCATTGATTGAATTATCATTCTTCTTTCTCTTTGTCTTTGTTTCTCCTTCTCTCCCTTTTCTTGAATTTCTTTAAGGGTCAATACCTTCCTATCTTTCCTCTTATTTTGACATTGTGATCCCATGATTGAAATTTTTTTAAGTATACACAAATGAACGTCAAAAACTTGAGTCTTCCTTGTTTGTTCCTCCTTCAAACAAGTAGAAATTGTTCACAAAATTCATCTTCCTCCTTCAAACAAGTAGAAACTGAACAAATTTCCTCTTCCTCCTTCAAACAAGTAGTAATTGAACAAAAATTATCTTCCTCCTTCAAACAAGTATCAATTAAACAAAATTCCTCTTCCTTCAATTGCACAAAATTTCTCTTCCTCCTTCAAACAAGTAGCTCAATTAAACAAAATTTCTCATCCTCCTTTGAAAACAAATAGGAATTCAACAAAATTTCTCTTCCTCCTTCAAAAAAATAGCCAATAAATAAAATTCCTCTTCCTCCTTTGAAAACAAATAGCAATTCAACAAAATTTATCTTCCTCCTTCAAACAAGTAGCAATTAAATAAAATTCCTTTTCCTCCTTTGAAAATAAGTATCAATTCAACAAAATTTAATTGTAACAGTGTCCCAATGATGGCAGCTTTCAAAATTGAAAAAAATCCCAACTTGAAGAGCTTCAACAAGACAAAACGTGATAGAAAATAGGGAATATGTTGTAGTCGGCCATACAAAATAATTCTCAGACCCGAGATGCCCCTTTTTGATAGTAAAATTAAAAATAATGGTCAAAACTAACTCAAGATCCCATTTAGTAAATGGGGATCTTGAGTTAAACAAATCGGGATCCCATTTAAATGGGATCCACTAGTAAACGAGAACCCATTCCATTTTCAATGGGTAAATGGGAAACGAGATCCCATTTACTAAATGGGATGTCGTTTATAAAGAAAATGGGATCCCATTTTTTCAAATTTGAAATGTAGGCCAGGTTTTTGACTTGTTGATAGGTTCAAGAAAAGGTTTGGGGATTCGAACCTAGGCCCTGGACCTAGTTTGACCTGCAAGTTGAAGGTCCTACCAATGTCACAAAAAAATAGTGACTTTGGACATACGTTTGAAGACATTTTTTGCAAAGTTTTTCAACGAAATTAAAACCCATTATAGATTAGACAATGTAGATTCTAAATATGTAATTTTTTTATAATTGGATTAATTTTTTTATTTTTCATTTAATTTCTGATTGAACAGGTCCATAAGCTTTTTTTATATAAAAGGGGTAAAAAAATTATTGAGCTAGAACAACAAGCAAATCAACTAGTATAAAAGACCCGCACGAGGTCCAAAAAGCAAACAAAAGTCAGGAAACTCCCAAGAAGCATCTCATATCCTCCATCATAGAATCCTCCAGAACGTGGGAAAGTTCCTTAGGGAGACCTCCCCAATCCTCCACCATCCAAGTATCCATCTTCTCATATTCCCATCTGGACAAGAAATCTACCACCTTGTTCCATTCCCAAGGGATATGACAAAAGGTGATAGTAGCCAACACCCCACTCAAAGTAATAATTTGCTTAGCCACAACCGCAAGCTACCAATTCACCCTATCAAACTGTCATTTATTCAGCATGTCAATCACCACCTAACAATCTGACTCACAAATAATGCTCCTCCAACCTAGGGTGTAAGCCCATAAAATGGCCAAAAAAATTGCTAAGGCCTCCATATAGTTATTGGTATGCTTACCTTTATATAGGGAAAAGAAGAAAATCACCACCCCAAAGCTATCCCTAACAATACCACCCACTACTGCATGACCAAGGTTTCCCCTAGATGATCCATTCATATTAATTTTAAGTATCCCCAGAGGCGGGGGGCTCCAAAAACCGTTGTGTTGGATCCTTTGTTTGTCACACCTTCTTTTCCTAGGCCTAGTACCACCCCTATCACCAACTGGAATCTCCAAAGTTCTAATCACGCTCAGGTCATCAAGATCCACGGGAACCAAAAGGTCACACTTGGCCACCAGAGTCTCCTGAATAACCCCCAAAATTCTTCTCCAAAGTTGACCAACCAAAATATTTTTATCCAAAAAAATCCTATGGTTGCATTCCAACCAGATATGCCAAATAATCAGAATGGGACCAATTTTCCAAGCAGTTTCAAGAAAAGAAGTCCTCACTGGTGACCTTCCCCAGCTCCTCCAAAATAATTCTAGAGAATAAGCATGACAACAAGGTTGGTTCCAAGCTCTCCACCAGAAATGCCAAATCATTCTAGCAAAGGAGCACTGAAAAAATAGGTGTGAGGAACACTCTTCATGATAATTACACAAAAAACACATAGGAGGGCCCATGAATCCACACTTCCTTATATTCTCCCAGGTGAGGCATTTCTTCTGCACTACGATCCAAGTAAAGAAACTACACTTAGGCTAAGAAAAAAATTTCTAGACCTATTTCCACCATGGGACCCCAAACCCCCAAATGTTTGCTTGTCTAGAACCTAATATCTAGAGGCCACTGAGAATTTACCCTTTGGATAATCTCTCCAATCTAGAAAATTCATCCTCTGAAGAGAGTTTCAAGCTCACTCAGCCAGAATATTAGCCAACTCCTAACGATCCTCCTTTGAACCCCCAAGGGGCCACTCTTGTAGGTCCTTCCACCTGAAAAGAATTGCTTGACCAGTAACCAAAGGCACTTTGAAATCTACCACCCGACTCCAACCCACCGCAAGGAGATGATTACATAATTCCTGCAAATGAGGATGAGATGACATAATAGGAGGATGTCCATCCCATGAATTGAACAAAAATAGAGCATCCAAGCCACTGTTGCATATCCAAAACAACCCCTGCTTAATCAAATTGGCCCCTCTTTTAAGAGTGCCCCATATCATGGAGCCCTTCCCCTCAAGACTGAAATGAGGAACATCGGTGCTCTCCACTTCCCCAAGATATTTTGAGGTGAGGATTTTAGCCCAAAGTTGGTGCTACTGAGTACACCATCTCTAGTATAACTTAGCAGCCAAAGCTTTCCCATTCTAATCGGCTCTACACAAACCAAGCCCACCTTCCTACTTTGTTCTACAAACCATATCCCACCTTACCAATCTCCATTTTTGAAAAAGGAGATTACTAGACCAAAGAAACTACCAAGACAAGCTCTCAAGATCTTTGAAAAAGCAAGAGTGTCGATAAAACAAAATGCTTGTATAAAGGAAGGGCTTGAACTACTACTTTCAAAAGGGTTACATGACCAGCCAATGAGAGAAATCTATAAGTCTAGTGACTAACTTTTTTATGAAAATTTTCAATATTATCCTACCAGTGAAGCCTCAGAAGTGAAAGGATAGCTAGAGGAATACCCAGATACACAAAAGGAAGTGAGCCAATTTGAAATTTGAGGATTTTCACAATTCTCTATTGAATGAGCTTAGGAGTATTGAAGAAATATATGAAAGATTTCCCTTCATTAATGCATTGTCCTGAAGCATCCAAATAACAATCCAGGGGTTTCCACATAACAATAGCTTCATCAATTCTAGCCATACCCATCAGAGCAATATCATCCACAAACTGAAGATGAGATTGGTGAGGAATTCTAGCTCCCCAATCCCAACCCTGAATGAGACCCAACTCCACATGGGACCTAATAAATATGCCCAACCCTTCAGCCATTAAAATGAAGAGGTAAAGAGATAGAGGGTCACCTTCTCTAAGGCCACGAGATGCCCCGAAAATCTTAGTAGGCTCTCTATTGATTAGCATCGAAAAAGACGTCGATGTAACACAACTCTTAACCACTTCAATCCACTCACTAGTAAAACCAAAAGCCCTCAGGATCTTAAAGAGGAAGGCCCACTGAACCCGATCATAAGCTTTGGCCATGTCCAGCTTAATGAACATAGCCTTCTCTCTCGAAGTAGCCATTGAGTGAATGGTTTCACCAACAATTATGACCCCATCCAAAATCTATCCACAAGCAACAAATCCTCCTTTCTCTTTCAAAATTAACCTACTTAACCAGGGCTTCAAATTCTCTACAGTCAATTTGGTAATTATTTTGTACACCACATTACATAAAGAAATCGGCTTGAAAAGATCCAAGGAATTTGCACCCTCCCTTTTTGGAATAAGAGTCGAAAAGGTTGCATTCATGGCATTCAACATATGCTTATTCTTTTGTCACTCTTCGACAACCTCCATAAGGTCCATTTTGACAACTTCCCAAAACTCCTGAAAGAATTCCACTGAAAACCCATCCAGCCTAGGAGCCTTACCCTTTTTTATTTGGAAGACAATATCCTCCAATTCTTGAAGGGAGATCGATTTGAGCATATCATCATTCATTTTTTTCATGACCAAGGGAGGTATATCGGCCACTATCATAGCTTCATCCTCATCTGCAGGAGGGGAATCCTTAGAAAACAAAGAAGAAAAGTATCTAACAGATTCTTTTGAAATTGCAGTCAAAGAAGAAAGAATGACCCCTTTTGAAGACACAAGGGAGGAGATAATATTTCCCTGCCTCCTATCCCTCACTGAATTATGAAAAAAGGCAATGTTTCTATCACCCTCCTACAACCAATCAATCTAATATTTCTGCTTCCAAAAAATCTCCTCACTTAAATCCCATTCCTCCACCTCCTTCATTGCCTCACCTTCCAGCCTACCCAAATCCAAAATGAGACATTGATCTCAAATTTGTTTAGTAATGGAGTCCAAGTGAGCCTAGGCATCCCTCCTTGCTAGAAAACCTTACCAAAATATTTCCTATTCCAATGCTGCAACCTATACTTCACATATTGTAGCCACTTAGGAAAAGAGTACATTATTGTCCCATAAGCAAGTTTCCCAAAGCACCGTCATTTTGGAATAGAATCATGAAGTGGCTTGTCTCTGAGCCACATGAGCTAAAATATAAAGGTCTGCTTCCTCGAGGATTGAGAAAAGATTGTTGAGAACTTAATTGGCAAGTGATCAGATCCACACCAATCTAAGATCTTAGAGTTGGTAGACCATTTGTCACTAAGCCAGAAACTAGACACCAGGAACCTATCCATCCATTCAAAGATGGCACCCTCCCTACTGTGCCTATTATTCCAGGTGAATATACCATTGGTAGGTCTAACATCAATCAATTTTATAAAAGAACATTCTCCCTTAGGAGATCCGAAGAGGGGTCTAGACGGGCACTACCCCCCCCTTCTCTTCTAGCAAGGAGATAGCATTGAAATATCCCACTAGAATCCAAGGGAGGAAGGAGCCTAAAGAATGAACATACCTAATCTGAGTCCACAATTGAGCCTTACCCAACAAATCACTAGGAGCATAAATATTAGAGAAGAGAATCCTCTCCCCCGACTCCCAATTAGAGGCAAAAAATGAAATAGAATACTTGTATGAAATCCACCACAATGGAGTTACCTTGCGCATATCCCATAGACAAGCCACTCCACTAGAGTTTCCCTGTGCACCCACACTGACAATGTCATTTTCCCCAAATCTTCAAAGCCACACTCAACATACCTTCAACCGATAATTTAGTCTCCTGAAGGAAAACTACATTCAGAGAATGAGCATGAATCAAATCATGAATAGCCTTTTGTCTAGGGCATTATTCATACCCCTTACATTCCATGAGAGCATGATCATCGTTGAGGATGTGAGAAGTGGAAATAAATAGCCCTCACCGATCTAGACTCCACCAATGTCTCCCCAATTAACTTGACCTTCTCTTGATCCTTCTTCCTCCCCACTTTGAGAACCTTATCTACAACCCCTTTTCTGGAGGGCTTTTGTTGCACCCCTAATGAAGAAGAAGGTTTATATTTTCTAGAACCAGGAGCACACTTAGCACTATCAAGGAAAGCACCAATAACCCTAGGACCTCCTACAGCTTCAGACAACGGTCTGGACTCCTCCATGGTCTCGGTCGAGGGATGAGGATCTGAAACCAGTTGAGCCTCGCCCACCTCAAGCAACCCCAGGCTAGGACTTCCAATAGGTATGCAACCAGTGTTTGTCTCCACCAAAGGGTCGTCTATCCCCTGCACATCCATGAGAACTCCCTCTTCCTGCATCAAGTCCTCTAAAGCCTCAAACTTGTTGAAATTCTCCTCTTCTTGTCTATCCTTGAAAGTCCTTTTTTGACCTTTGCTTCTTTTTTGATTCTACACTAGGATAAAGCCCTCCTTATCAACATCCATCCCCTAGGTTAGAGCCTTACCCTTATCTAGCTTCTGAGCTAGATGTGAAGGAGCATTACTCACACCAATAGCATGAATAGCTTTCAAAAATTTCCTTTGGAGATGACCATGTTCATGACACAACCTACACCTGAAAGGTAAAGCCTCATAGTCTAACTGTTGTGTCCAAGAATACGATCCAATACTCATGTCAATAGAGTCTAGCAATGGATTATTTAAATCAATCTCAACATATATTCAAGCAAAGGATAAAACCTTTTTATTTCTAGTGTTTGTTGAGAGGGACCAATAGGTTTGCCAAGAAATAAGCCTATCATCTGCAAGATCACTTATCCAACATTCAAGAGGCGGGCGTGGCAACCTCACCCAAATTGGAACCCTAGATGGAATCTCCTTCGTCGAATTGAAACCACCATGCTAAGGCTTTATAAAAAGACCCACTTGATTGTAAAAATCAGGCTCACCCTCAAAAGCCCTATTTCGATAAGCAATACATGAAAACTCAACCAAAAATAAATTATCAGCAGCCAACATAACATCAAAATCCCCTTCAGGGTTCCAAGTCCTCTGAATCCAAGAGTCCAAAAAGGGAAATGAAACTCTCATCCCCATGAATTTATAGATCAAAACATGGTTGTAGTAGTACTCCACATCCTCAGCTACAGATTAAGACTGGCCTATATTTGGCTCTCACCAAACACCCATTTACCTTCTTCAATTTGAGAGCACTAGGTACAAATGGGACAGAAGCACTAGGGTCTCCACCTAACTGAGGAAAGGCACTATCCACCTTATCCTGACCTGCATGTAGCTCCATGAAAGAAAAAAAATGTAGGTCTTCTTCAAAACCCAACCCCAAACGCCCAACCAATAGAAAGGCAAGGAGAGAAGCAAAGAGGAACTATGGAGAGGACAAAGGAAACCGATGCAAGAAATTCCAACCCCCTAGCCAATGCATGCAAAGAAGAAACCAATGGGTCTGAACAGGTAGAACCACTCACAAAGGAGATGACACACAAAAAAGAGAGTAGTCAAGGCATAAAAAAGAACATCATGCGCAGTCATCATCCCCGCACCATTGATAGAACCCACCTCTACAAGGAAAAATGCACCCTGCACATAGATGGAATGAGATCCAAGCTAGGGCAGTGAACCCCTAGCTCGTGCAGGTCACCATGCAGAGCAGAGCCACCATCGATCCCCCTCAACAGGTCCATAAGCTTGAATTATCAAGGTGTTTTAGTATTTTAATAAAAAATTTATCAACATAACATATTCACGAACAGATTGCACAAAAGCATACTTCAAACATTTTTTTTCAATTTAAAAAAATCATCATAAGTTTAGGTCATCTTATGTGTAACGTACACAACGATTTTTTAAAACGCCAAATATGGCCAATAAAAAAGTTAACAAAAAAAATATTCAATAAAAAATTACAAAAAAATGGAAACTGTGCTTTAGTGAGTTACAAATATTTTCCCAAAAGTACTTAGAAAAATATGATTATTTAGGTCAAAATATGGATGATGTACACATGCATGGTATGGTAAAAAAAGACTTTAAACAATGGTTTTTAGAAATGCCTATTGAAAATCAATTTGTATCAATTGGGTATTGAAATAAATTATATATTTGGAAACTAGACTTTGAGTACTACATTTTATGATTAGTGACTTTTTTCAAGATTCCATCTCTAAGTGCTTCAAATTTTAAGGTCAAATGTGTCGAATTCTAAAAATCAGGGAAAACACTTCCACTAAATAGCCAAAAAGTGGACTCAACTTCTTGCTAGCACTCAAATTTATCAACTAATTGAAACATACCCTAAAAATTCTAGATGATTACTCATTAAAATGCATAGTTGATTAGGTGAAAAAGATTTAGGGATTATTAACATCAAGATAAACCACTAGAATTCTTCACACTAAGTCACTACAATTTATGTAATTATGAGGGCCAAAAGGTATAAATAACAATAAAAAATTGACCCTAACTATTATAGAAACTATGAGGGGAGTTTTAGAGCTTAAAAAGGTATGTACCTTGCTGCAAGAAGCCTATTTTTAGGGCACAAAGGACGCATTCACCTTCAACACTTGGCAAATGGGTCCTTGTTAGGGTTTCTAAAACTGAGATCTGGGCTATTTTCCTTGATGTCCGCACTCTCAGATTCTCGGTTGTCAGTGCCCGAAAACCTGTACTTAATTTTGTGGCTTCAAAAAAAATTTCTTGCACTTTGAAGCTCAATCTTGTAACTTGACGACTTTTGTAATTTTTCTCTAAACTTCTCCACTTGATCTTCAACCTATAAATTTGCAAACACACATTCAAAAGAAGAAAAACTTGTTGATTGTTAGTGAATAGGGGTTTTCCTAAGTCAAACCCCTTGTAGGTAATTAAACCAAATGTTAAAATAATGTAATTGAAGCTTAAAACATAAAATGATGCAATGTTGATACCTTGGACGATATCTTGGAAGGTAAATCTGCAATCTAACATGTAGTGGCCGTGAAGAATGTAGATCTTGGCCTTGAATAGATGTGAACAATGCTTGTAATAGATCCTCAATGCTACATCAACTTTTTTAGCTCAAGAACATGCATGAATGCATTAAACCCTTGACATGATGAAATGATCTTGAATTGCTACAATAAGCTCTTGATAATCTACCTTGAAAATACCTTTGAATTGCTCTTGAAGTGCTCTAATGCTCTTGTGAATGTACTCTTATGATAACTTGAACTTGCTAGGAGAAACAATGTGAATTAACCCCCTTATTTATACTAAATCAAGAGATTAACCCCAAAATTCAAACAATTCAAGCTGACACCAGATCTGAAAACAAACATTACTAAATTCCCACCAGAATGAAAATTAAAAAGGGGGTCCTCATTAAGGGAGGACCCATTTGTCACCAAGGATGAATGGGTCTTGACACTATTTTCTAGGACCTTGCCTTCAGCGAATGAAAGAACACTAAAAACCCATTTAAAATATGTTGAAAAAGGACAGTTTTATAGAGGGAGGACCCATTCGCCCTAGGACCTTGATTTTTCCCAATTAAATATTATGTACTTTTTATTGTGGGTATTAGGATAGATCCTCGTGAGGTGTCATAAATAAGGCCTAAATTAGAATTAAAGGGGCTAATTACCTCTAACTAACCACAATTAATTAAGAGGGCCCTAGATAAGTGTGAAAGTGTGTTACAACACTTTACAACACTTAAATAGGGTACACATTAAGTTCATTTTATTAAAAGGGGGCCCAAGACCACTGTGAATGTGTTACAACACATTACAACATTAAACCTAGGCAAAATTAGGTTAATTCAATGACAATTATTCCCAAATCAAGTAAGGAAAAAATGATACTTTTTTCATTACCAAAACAATCTATTGTGGTAAAAATATTATAATAAAAATACATCAAAACAATTTGATGGTGATTTAACACCTATTGGACTAATAAGTCAATTCCTAGCAATTTGAACTACCAACTATTTTATTAAATTTGTCAAAATTGATTTGACCCATACTGAATATCCACCAGTAAAAAGCTACTAACCATTGAAAACCTAATCATATTTAGAAATTTGGTCTTCTATATGTTGAAACATATGATTATCTATACCATTTAGTCTTGTGAATAAGAGTCATTTAGTGACCATGAAGAATATAGATCTTAACCTTGAATAAAAAAATAGAAAATAAAAAAAAACATGAAAGTTCATGAAACAAGAATGAATGTCTTCTTAACACTGCAACAACAAATCAAAATCACAAAAATCCAAAAGATTGATTAATCCAAAGACTATGTCTCCGTAACACCACAATAACAAATCACTAGAAGTCAAAAAAAACTTCATACAGGCATGATAATTCATTGTCCATATTCAAATCCTTCTAGAATTAGAGTACCCATAAATTCTAATTATCTAGATGGAATACACATTGTAGGTGAATTATCTAGGGAGCATCTCTTCTCTACTCGTCCAAACTGGATTTGTATATGTTTCCTTGTGTAAACTATATATTTTTATAAATGTATTAAGTCTGATCTCAAATCATGTCTCCAGAGTGGTTTTCTCTAAATATAAGCCTGTGTGTACAAGGGTTGATTTTTGTCACAAAGAAAGCACTCAGTAATGAAACTAGGAAGCTTCTGCGTGCTTATAAGTCAATGTAGACTTGTGTAAAACTCCAGACAGGCATTCTTAGGCAAGAAATATGTGAGTAGGATCGTCAAACCTTCCAGAACATGAGCATCAAAGTTTATCACTAGTTAAAAAGTCTCTGTACTGAATAAGATTAGATATCCATGTGTCAAATTATTATATGTTTGGTTAAATCACCTGCCATGGTAGGTATGAACTACGAGACTGTCAAGGCCTCAGTAATAACTGTTACAGTTGAGGTCACATGAAACCATGTTATCCATAGTAACTTTTTTTGTAGACTTCAGCCAACTGATAAGTCACCATTAAAGTAGACTTTATATAATCTCAGGTCTGGATTCATTGTGCATAATTATCAAACTTGAAATGCACAATACTCAGATGTGAACTTACTACACAATTAGTTTTAATTATCAGCTGGGGTCTTAATGGTGTGTTGGATTTTTATGAGCTCTCAAATCTGATCCACAAATTTGACATGTGCTTTAATGTTTCAGACTTCAAATCCAAAGTGAGTCTCGAGTTGGAAGAGGTTTACTAAGTCTAAATGCAGACTCAAGGAACTGAATAAATTCTAGTTGAGCAGGCTATTGAAATCTGGATATTAAGCAATTCATATATTTAACTTTTTCTATTTTGGAAATCAACCAATTCATGCACCAAATTTAATGATATCTTAGAGTCTATACTTTTCATATGCCAAAGCATTGTGGACGTGAGAGAATGCATATATTTCATTTAACACTATAGGGATAGAATCGGAGCATGTCATGTGTTAGGATGTGTAGAAAATGTAATTTCATGTCAATTTTAAGTTTGGAAGTAGTGACAAGTTATAAATAAAATGTCCATTACTAATGATAGAGGCTAGTATGTGAATTTCGAGCTTGGAGGTAGTGACAAGTTATATCATAAAGGGTTTATGACTAACAACAAATTATGTGGTATGTATCAAGTAACCATGGATCTAATGGTGGTAGAGGCAATTGTTTGTTTTGAGTTCCACCTTTCATATTTTTTCCTTTGTGTGTTGGTCAACCACAAGGTTCCTTGTGTGTAGAACCTTTCCATGCAATTTAAATATGAATATTGCACACACTCTTGAATTTAAACACTATTTGTATGAGTCAAAATGGCTTTCAACAGACATTGATACTAATGTTCACATGATAAATAGTAATCTTTTCCATGAACTTTGACCTTAGTAAGACCTAAACTAAACCAAATCATGGTTTTTGAGTTAATTCAAAAGGTCTTTTTTCTTATACCAAGCATTCTAGTTGTTTCCCAAGGGTTTCATGAATGACATATCCAACCTATGTGCTTGCATAATTGTCTTCATATTCACAAAATAAACATGTAAAGTGAACTAGAAATTTTATATTGGTACATCATGTGTAAATATAACTTAAGATTCAAACCTAAAATCTTGTCCAAAAGATAAAAGTATTAAAGTATGAGAACAAAGGCATTCAATAATTAAGGCTTAACTTGACTTGAAAGAATAACATCTAGTAAATAATATAATGGACCTTGTGAAAGACATCAACCAAAACCTCAAAAACCAAGCTAATGCAATGAACACATTAAAAAAATTAAAAGACCTAAATTAGGATATGGTAAATAAGGGGTCCACATTTTCACCAAAAGAAATAGGGCATGTTGTGTGAGCAATAACATAACCCAAATTTTTTCTTTCAATAATGATATTCACATGGCATCAACATTATTGGGTATCTTGTTACAAAGAGCAATTCCTTCAACAAATCTATAAAATTCTAAAAATAATTTTAGACTTATAAAAATATATGTATAAACCATCATATAAATGTTCAAATTTTAAAATGGATGAAAAGTGGCCAATTTTTTTAAATGTCAAATTCATTATATATGGACCATGCAGTGAATGTCAGTCATGTATGATGTATATGATTTTGTAAATTTATAATAATTTCATTTATGTGACCCTACAATATAATGCCATGTGCATCTACTCCAACATATAGTAGCATCTATGTAATTATCAAATCATTCACAATTCCAATCTCCTTCATACAATTTTTTATGAGTTCCAAAAGGTAAAATAAGGTGGAAGTTTCATTGATTCTATGGACTACAAGAAGATGAGACTAACATAAATGATTCACAATCATGTAACATTGTGTGCATACCTATACAATATGTCATTGGTTGTCACTTTGGCTGAAAAATTAATTCCCAAAATCTCGTGGAATTTGATTTTTGATTATATTACTTCTCTACCTAAGTCAAATACTAAACTTGTTGAAATGCACAAGACAACTAAGAGGGGGGGTGAATTTTTTGTAACCTAAAACTTCAAATCCCTTATTAACATTTAGATCCACATTCATTCATTAAACCCTTAATTTTTTTATGATGAGTTAGCATGAAAAGAAAATAACATAAATTGAAACAACTTAACACCATACACAAGACAACACCAAGTTTATGTGGAAAACCCAAGAAGGGAAAAACCATGGTGAGGATTAGCTCACAATATAAGTAATATCAACATCAAACACAATAGGGCTCATTGCCAAAAGAAGAAAGAAGAAAGAATGTTACAATGAGAAAATTATCTCATAGCAACAAGAGAATCCACCACAACACCTCAACATCATCTGCAACTCTCAAAAAGATCCAGACACTGTTTGCTCACTGCATCCAACAATCTTGCATTATAGCTCGCACTACATTTCAAATCTCTACACTCTACTACTCTAAATTTTGCATCACAACTCTCAACACAACACACCACCCTTCATCTTGCATCAAATCATATCAATGGAAAGTTGGTTCCGAGCACATCACAGGGGTGCAAGCTATTTTTTATATTTTTTTTCAAGTGAATTTTATTGCTAGCCGAAGTCAAAATTTCTCTTTTAGATTCCCGAGCTCATAAATTTTTGCCACAATGTCTGATTTTTGTGATTCTTACCACATTGGAAAGGTATTGAGGAGCTCGACATATCTATTTATGCATTTTTCCAGATTTAGCCCCAAGTATCTTTTATTTGATTTTTATAATTTTGCATTCTATTTGATTACTTGGACATATTGCAACTTGGAGAAGTTTTATCCACTTACGAAGGATTTGTTTTCATTGTAGATCATATTGGGAGAGGTTATCTTCAATTTGAGGATCTCGTTCTGAGATATTGTAGTAATTTTTCCATCTTTGATCCATCGTGGCATTATAAATCTAGAACACATTTTTGGCATTGTAAACACACTGCATATAAAGTGGAAAGCATATTATTGTTGGATTATTGATTGATTGATTGGGGGGGTCTCTTAGTGTATTGTTTTGATCTTTTTTCTTATGATCTTTCATTTTCATGGATCATTCTAGGGTTCCTTTGCTAATGTCATATAACTATTCAACATGGCATTAACATGCATAGAGTACACTAATGAATTAAGGTCACTCTCTATATGTTGAAAATAAGGTACTTGAACCTACATATGATGAGAAAAAGATAAAATGGATGATTGAACATACCAAAACACTTGGATGTCTTTTTAAACTAGTTTCTCAAGATTTTTTGTTCCAAATTGAATCATGCAAATTCTCATGAGGCTTGGGACAAATTGAAAACATTATATCTATAGATGATGTAAGAGTCTATCAACTTGATAATGGATTAATGAGCCTTGATCCTAATAATTTTGACAATATCTAGGACTATATCACTAAGGTTAATGATCTAAAAGAGAAATTTAAAGCATGCAGTATTGATAAGAAGGAGATTCAGTTGGTTTATAATTCATTGAAAAAAATTGGTCCTGATTATGCTGATTTTATTTCTAGCTTTCATACTCATAGGTTGACTATGGGATCTACATATAATACACCTTCATTTGCATCATTTTTTGATATGTTGATACATGAGCAATACAAGCTTATCTTGATGGGTCTCATCAAGTCTTCTAAATCTCAAGCATTGTTGTCTACTCAGGTAAAAGAATCAGATAATACTAATAAGAAGTAGAATAAATCAAAGAAAAATCCACATTCAAATCAACCAAAGAATAAATTCTCTTTCTCAGATAAATTATCTAAGAAGGAGAAGTCTACTTGTCTATATTGCAAGAAGTTTGGGAATGATGAACATTCTTGTTATAAGAAAGATATTGATGAGTTGAAGCATCTTCTCAAAAAGAATCAAACTGATTTTCCTTCTAGAATGTTTGAGTCACCACCTTCTTCTTCTTCTTCAAAACAGTCTAATTAGGGAAAAGCTAGTTTGGCTTCTACATCAAGAAATAAAGGACATGCTCTTTTTTTTCTTTTTCAAGTCCAGGATCAGGGAGATAACTTCTATATTTAGGAGCATCTTATTATATGGCATCTTCATAGTCTATATTCTCTTCTTTTGAGCCTTGTATTATTTCTCATATTTTCATGGGAAATAATGCATACATGAGTGTACTTGGGAAGGGGTCTATTAATTTTAGGGAAAACACTTTCTAGGATACTTTGTGTGTTCCTCATTTGATGAACAATCTTCTTTCCACATATCAAATTACACATGGTGGAGAAGGGAGGACTATGGAGTTCACTCCTAATTTAGTTGTCATTCAAGACTTGGAGAGTAGAGAGATTATTCCTATTGGGATGGTTGATCTTTCATCTCGATTATATATTTTTTCATATTTTTATTTTGATGGTGACATTGTTCCTTTAGCTATTGATCACACTTCTAATATGAATCATGATTCAGAGGAGACATTTGGATTTTTGAACTTGGGTGTTCTCACATCCGATCCTATTCTTGGGCCTTACATTTCATCTTCTTCATATTTTTTTGTATTTTTTGATGCTCATATTGGCATAGGTTTGGCCTCTTGTACTTCAATTCAGTAAGATCTACATCATCTTTAGCTACATCTACTTGGGATGCATATTTGAAAGACATTGGTGGGTTGCTTGTTGAGTCTCACATTTCAGATTTGGGAGACACTATTGATTTTAGATGTCTTATCTTTGGTGGAGATTATTCTTCTTCAGTTGTTGCAAAGGAATTTGTTGACCCTCTTGTTCATTCTCTATACTATCACTCTTTGTAGCATGATATGAGTTTGGATAATTTTGGTCAACATTTAGAGGATACTTCTTTGGAGGAGATGTATTTTGTCTTTGGAATGTGTTCTACATCCATCCCTAGGAGGTTTTGGATTGACATCTTTAGCTATGTGGCCTATAATTCCTTTCTAGAGTTTGTCAACTTTTGACATCAACATGGAGACACTTGAGCATAGTTCAAAGACATCACATATAATTCTTCTTCCCACATGTTCCTTTTGGAATGGGAAGACATCCTACATATCATCCTAGTTTTGTTCCTTCTGAAGGGGAGGAATGTTGTTAGGCGAGATTGGATCATCTTCAACATTCAATGTTGATCTTCTGCCATTACAGGAGACTCACCATTGAGGGGGGGTTGTGTGGTCTCTATTCTTCTCTCTTATGGGGGTTTGTTTTCCTTGGATGGGTTTTTGTTACTCTCATGCATCATTGAGAGCATTTTTTATTTCATCTCTTTTGGGGGGGAGTTTTTTTCCACTAGGTTTTCTCCTTTTCTATGTTTGTGAGAGATCACATTTGCATATGTACATGGGCACCTAACATGGCCTCATAGTCAGGACCCATCTTAGTATCATTTTCATAATAATTGACTCCCTAAGTTGCACTTAAGGGGTGGTATTGGTGCAAATATAGGTTTTTCGTTATCTAGTCTTATCTAGGTCCTATTTAGGTTGTTAAGTCCACTTAGGTCATACGAGGGAATCTTTCTATTTAGCATAATTATGGGAGAACCTTTCTAGTTAAGCATTAATTGTTAGTTATCTTATCTAGTTGGATTTTATTTAACACTTATGTCCTAGGTTATTTGATATTGGCTCATGTCATAATTATGACATAGTCATTTAATTAGGGTACCTCATCACCTTGCATATATAAGTAAGACTTCATATTTACAATGTAGTGGAGATAGTTCAGTCATTGTAAGTTTAATTTATCACTGCAATCTTGCGTATTACATATTGGCCATATCTTGCATCCATTGTTGCAATTTCATGTTCTTTATTTTTCCCTCTTGTAGAAGGTTGTTTTTGGTTTTTGTAGGTGATCCTAGAGGGTTGAGTCCTTGAGTTACTCTAATAGGGAGAAGGTTGCAATTACATCTATAATTGAAAATTTCTCCACTAAGATAATGGATAAGGTAATTCTAGGTGATAGGTCTAAAATGAAAGTCATTTTGTGGATAAAATTCAAGTTAAACTAAGTGTTGAGATCATTCATTTATGGCATAAATGTAAAGTAGAATAACATGAGTGGGTAAATATGTGTTTTATGCAATTTTATGCCTTAATTTTTTTCCTAGTAGATTTGTTTACCAAAATAATATGTTTGATTCATTATAGACTCACTAAAATGAAAGGAAATAAAAATAATTTCCTCAAACTAATGGATCCAAGGTATTATTATATATATCTTAATTCTAGAATGTAATGAGCTAATACTAAATTAAAACATTGAGACTTGAGTAACTGAGATTATTTACAATAAATAGTTGAGGGAATAAAGAGCTTATATAGATTTTATTATGATATCAATTTTTATCCATTGATATAGATTGATGTGTTGTGGTAGAACACTTGAGATTGAGATATAAATGCATAATAAAGATCAAGATATTGTGGAAAAATATTCTAATATTTGTGTTTCCTCATAAATAACCATGCTTGTAATATTTCTTTTGAATCAACAATTAAATATTTCCCTTTTTAAGCAATCTATAAATATGGATTTTCCCTTTTATAAACATCTTTTACTTCACACCTTGTCTCAAAGAGATTCCTTGGATGTGAATCCTTGTGTTTATTGTACCTTCTTATGGTTCTTAGATGAAAGTATCTTTAATTAAAGAACACCTAGATGATGTTATGTTTTTTATTAGTTTATGCATTTCATTTTCAGTTGAGTTATAGATGAAGGTTAAACCAACTTTAACGACATACTATACTCGAGGTAAATGGAAGGTTGAACTTTGTAGAGGGACTAAAGATATTTGTTCTTCTAGTTTGTTGTTTTTTTCATTATGTTTTTCTAAATTGTTTCTTCTTTAAATATCCCATTTCCCTATAAATTTTAGTGCTAGTATAGAGTATATAGGATTTGGCCTATTATCAAGGTTGCTTGTGTGGAAAAGTTGGCCCTCAATGCAAATATGGTCAAATTTTGAAAACATGTCAAAAAGAGATGCAAATTGTTAATACAACTAATGTAATTGAGACTCAAACTACAATTGATACATTTAGAACTGAATGCTCATAGGATCTAGGATGATACCTTTAAATTCAACTGCTAGATAGACAACATAAGAGATTTGATACATAATTTGACTAAGTAATAATCAATTCCTTAAAAATTTAGTTTGAAATCTGAATTTAAAACTAAACTAACAAAATTATAATAACAACCAATCCAAAAGATTAGATGAAGACACATTTTAAACTAAGATAGACAAACTCCTATAGAATCCTAATTAAAACTAGAATAAAAAAAGATAACTCTAGATGAAATGTCCAAGGTTAAAATTGACTTATACATAAAATACGAACTAATTGCTAACACCAATGCAAAGAAACTTAAGACAAAAATAAATTTAAAAAATGTATTGAGTATGTACTATTACCCTTCACGCTAAGATTTAAGAGTACTTTTCCTTGATTTCCATTGCTTGTGATGATGACTTAAGATTAATTATATAATTGTCTTCAATCTCTAATGATATTTCCAATGTCATGTGAAGTGGAATTACAAGATATAGATGTTTATGGCGTATGCAACTCAAGAATTCATATAAATGTTGGGCAAATGGGTGGCACGCATGATATTTCACTTCAACAAATCACATGCACAACTAAAATCAAAACCATGGGCAGTTCTAACAACATTTCAAATAAGTGGTTGAAATTAGTGTGCATTTTTTTCAATAGTTGTGGTCAAAATATATTTATAATTCTATGCTAAAAATTTGTGCAAAATACTTTTCAAAATGAGCCATTATTTATAAATATTTTCAATTTGTTTGTTTCATGTTAAATTACAACTTGCAGTCCTTGTGTTTCCTTTTTAGTTTTCAAGGTTTACCCATTTCAAAGTAGAAACTTTGATTTATAATTGAATATATCTTGTATTATGAAGGTTTGGCAAGTTTCTCCTCGTTTCCAACATTAAGATGTAATGAGTAAAATAAATAAAGATTTCTAATTTGCAGTGCATGCTTGTACTAACTACTTTCTACTTTGATGATGAAGTGATTCCATGCTCATCATACATAAAAGGACACATTTTATAGAGGTTGTTTCATATGGTTGTTTAGTTAAGGTTGTATTTTATTTTTATGGTAGAGGTAGCTTCATATATATTTGTAATTAAGCAATAAAAATAATTTGAATTTTTTTCTCATAATACTGATGGTGATAAAATTTAGAGATTGGAATTTCAATCATGGATAAATAGATATTAAAATTATGCAATCATTATTTAATAAAAAAAGTGTCGCATGATTGCACATATTTCGTTCTCTCTTTTTGACATATTTATTTTCCTCATTTTCTGCACATGCTTTTTAAAAATTATATGGAATTTTTTTAAAATTTGACAAATTGTTTAAAATAAGTAGATAAAAAGACTTCAAAAATATTTGAGCAATGGTTGCAAAATAAAACTAGCTAAACAATTGCATGGGACCACTTTGTTAGCAACGTTGTGAGCATCACTCTTTCTTTTCCATTGCCTTAAATATATATTGATCAATATACTCTCAAGAGGTGAAAATTACACCACTTGAACTTTTCCTTAGTTGCTTTGGACTCTCTAGTGTAGTAGTCTAGAATTTGAATGTTGTATTTTTGTATAAGCATTAGCATTCATTATAAACATAAGTTGAATTTGAGTCTCATTCCTTGGTGGATCTAGATCTTATTGCTAATTTGTTTAATACTACTCATGAGTCGTAACCATAGGTGTAGCCCTAAACTTGGTTAAAGACTACAATGCAAGATTAACTCCCATTTTCTAAATTTATATTTAATTAGGAGCATAAACCATCTTGATTTCAATTAGTTGTTACCCACAAACTCAAGCCTAGAATATTCAAATTTAAATTTTATGGTGTTGTATAAAAGGACAAAGCTCTTGGTCATTTTGGATCATCTTAGAATATCATTTGTCAATCTAGTCATCAAAATCTCATTATAAAGAGCATAGCATCATTATTTATAGTCATAAGGACAAATACATAGACATTGTGTACTCCTCTTGGTATTTCTTCAAACTTATCTCAACATTAGTGAATTGATCCAACAAGTACTAACTACAATTAAGGCTAAGTAATTACCTACATATCGATGGTAAGCTCTGCCAATGCTTTTGACCACTACCTAGTCTAAATACACAAAGGAAAACTTATTTTGGATGAACAAAAGCACTCAACAAAAAACCACACATCTAGGTTCAAGGTCACATAGCAAGTTCAAGGCCATGGTATTTCAAATCAAGGTTACACATATGGTTGTAAACCTTGATAAAGCACACATCATTTTTTAATTTGTCAAAGCTACATTATTATTCATTTAATAATAATAAAAATGAGTTGCATCATAGAAGTGTACATGTTAATAAAATATCCATTGTCACATAAAGCTAAGAACCTCTTTCCCTCTTTACCAATTTTTATATTTTGAGTAGATTTAACTCATGTATCTAGGTTAATAATGATATTAATTACTTGTTATCCAAAATCCTCATGTGTGTAGATGACCTAATGGCTAATAACTTAATTACCTCTACACTAACATATCAATCTTAAGACTACTCACTTGAAGAATACAAGAGTCCTATAATTATAGAATAGTCGTATGCACTATTAATCAAATCTCAATAATGAATTCATTAACACATATGCAAAAGATATAAAATCTTCACATACACAAACTAACAAATTGTTATATTCATTTATTAATAGCAAAGTATTGCAAAAATGGAGTTTATATAAGTATTTTTCTAGTACCTATCCTTGATTTTCTTAGCTACTTTAAATCTATATTAGATCCTTAATATATCTTTAGTCCCATGTGATTGTCTATTGAAATTATTCTAGAAGAGTACAAATTAATAGTTCTAAATTCTTCTCTTAAAATATAGCTATAGATCTTATATATACAATCCTTACCTGCATCTTTATTAGAGTATTTAGTTCTTTAAGGCTTATCTTACCCATGTGCTTCTTTCTAATTATAGTGTATCTTATAAGTTAAATACATATGGTGTTAAATTCAAACTATTCTAAAACTAGTACTGCCATTCTCTCAATGTAATCATGTCTTATATCCTTAAAAAATCAATTCAAAGAAGAATAATATAAAAAAATGGTCAAAATGTAACTCAAATCCACTAAAAGAATAGATCAAAAAATTTAGCATGGCTATCGAAACTTGCATAGTCAAAATTCATTGCTAGTAGGTGCATACACTTTTTAACTTTTCTATTATAATCAACATTGTGTCAACAATATTCTCAATAACATCAACTCCCTCCATTGGATGAAGTATATCCAAGTAAATTTCCATCTCAATGAATATAATATTCATTTGATGTAGACACTTTTTCATCTTTGAGAGTGTGTTTTTCATTACCTTGGATATATACTTCAACTAGATGGTAAGTGTGACATGACTCCTTTCTACCACCACCAAATGTATTTTTCCTTGCAACTCAATGCTCTTAACCTTGAACTTAGTGATTTATTTATCTATTAAGATCAACTAAATCGTATCAAGTGTATCATCATCAAGTGCAATCCAAGTGCTAACTCACTTCTTTGATAATGTGATGTTAAGTATGATCTTTGGAACTTGTATGATGTCTCTATCAAGCTTGATGCATATTTATTTGATCTTGAGGTGATTCGGGCTATTATTACCTCATGATTTATGGTCCCCAAGGAATAAAATGAAACATGCCCTAATGATCAATGAATTAGAGGAAGATCTAAAACAAAGTAAATAAGCTTAAATACAACAAAGGAAGAGAGTAATAAAACTTTGATTGATATAGTGGACAACCTGTAGGTTCCCAAAATCTCAAATCAACTTGAATCCTAAAGGGGTTCCAGGCCTTATGATTAGATTCAAGGAGAGATTTGTCCAATGAACGGGAGATTGAAATAAAACCTCTCTCCCCTGCACTTCAAGCTTTGTTGAACCTAGGAGGGTGATCCCAATAGTGTACTTTCAAATACTTGTGTGCCAAGTATCAAACACACAGTGAACATATAAATCTCCTTTATATGCTTAGTAGACACAATACCGTGAAGGTATGGCTGACCTTTATGGTAGTGTACACACTAAACATGAGAGATATGATTCATTAAAGCTCAACACACAAAGATACAGAGATTGAAAAGTAATTAGATTTAAAAGATGTAGCTTCTCACAAAACAATCTCAGGAAACTGTAACATCAAGAGACCAGTGTCATATTCCAAGGTGGAGTCACCTAAACCATGAAACTTTAAACTCATTGCATCTTTTACTCTATCATAGTTATGCCTATCATATGATGCATTGCACCATTAATACTAGAAGCCAAACTAGTCATACTTTATCAATCCAAGCATACCATTGCACAAACCTCTATTTAAGGATACCTTGTATGTAATTCATGAGTGTCACAGACCTAAAAATTTGGAATGCATTGATTTATTTTATGAATCTTATGAACATAGCTTGAGTGCTCTGCCAAAGGAGTTGAAGCCTGTTAGGCTTGAACAAGTGTATGAATACTTTTCTCTTTTTGAAAAGATTAGAGATGATCATCAAAAAGCTAATATGTTTTCAATCTCTAATGATAATGATTATGTTGCTCCATATGAGTCAAGTAGTGAGATATCATATGAAGAAGAAGAAAGTAGAGAAAAGGTTGAAACTACATACCTCAGTGAAGCAAGTGAAATATGTGGTTTCAATTCTTTTGAGGATTCTAGTGTCTATGGTCCTATGGAAGACATAAGACTGAGCATTCAGTCTAAAAATTATGAACATAGTTTCAGTGTTGATGAGTCCCTTTACTGCAATATTAATGATGGCATTAAGTGTGATCATTCCTCTGTTGATTATGATGATCCCCATGAAGTAGAGTTGGAAAGTTTTACACTAGATGAGGATGACATTAGCATGCAATATGTTGATGACATAAATTCACTCTTAGACAATTAGGTTATACATTATGATGAGAATTTGAGAAATAGGATGCCACAATTTTTGGGTGATCGAACTATAGAGCTTGAAGAGACTTTTTATCATGATATCTCAAATTGTGTGGATATGTCAAAAATTTCAAATATGTGTATTAAAAAATCAGAGGATGAAATGAAGGACAACATTGGTTGTTGCAAGTTCAAGGTTGATTGTGATTATGCCTAGGAAGAGGACACTGACTATGGTATTTCAGAATATATTGATGATATGGAAGAATTAGACTTGCATGCTAAAGAGGTTGAGGATTTTATGACAGCAATGAATGTAAGTGAAAACCCCTTATTTGATGAGCCTCCATCTGCACTAGAGATAAGAAATGATGACCCTAATTGGTGCAGAGATAATCCACTTTTTGTTGAGGACTTTGATGATGCATCTAAAATAGGGTTAGAATGTGGCCTTGAGCAAACAAAGCAACACGTTGATGAGCTCCTTAAGGGTAGTGCCTATGAATGTTTCATATTTGATACAAATTTTGTAGAGAAGGTTGAGTATCATGATGCCAGCTACTTAGGGGAGTATGAATACTTTCAATTTCTAGTTCAGTTGGAAGGTATTCTGATGGAGCATGGCAATGAGATGAAGAGTAAGGAATGTTATTTTCAATATGAACATGTTTCATATAATGAACATAACACATATGTGTCATGAGATGATGAAAATTTTTAGTTTATACCTGATTATACAATGAAGAATGATAGATATTACATTGGCAATGGTATATTTAGAAAAGTTGTGAGGGATGTCAGTGGCAGTGTCTTTAATCAAACAGATTTCAGTATTAACCACATTTTTCTGCTTGTAAGAAGAGGTATATGTGGGTTAAGGGAAGTCAGTTCCTTCAACAGATTGGTGTTTGATAGAGGCAAACATTGGTGTTTCTTTTTGTTTGGTGGCCTGGGGTCATCGTAAATGGTTTAAAATTTTGAACAAAGACTCTGTCACCCAATGTTTTAGCACTTGGTTTGCTCTCCCAAAGATCTAGAATCTTGCCATGCTCACAAGAGGAATGCATCCCCAGTCGGAGCTACTATTGGCACCTTCAAAATTTTCAAATTTTGATTGCCCATGATGAAAAAAATTGATTTGCACACTAAAAAATACCCCTATAAAAGTGACCTACTTTGGAGGGTCACAATTCGAAGCTAGTTGATTTTCGTGCAAAACCCTTTTGTGGACACACTCATGTGACATATGTGAATGTGCATGTTAGTTTTCAGCTTGTCCACTTGGAGGTCCAGGACCCTCACTACCCATTCTGTGGGCAAGTTGAGATGTTTAAGCATCTTTTTTGGTTTTGTACTAGAGCTCAACAGTTGTGGAAATTGATTCATGACTTCTTTCGGCCATTCAGGCCAAATCTATTTTCTTGGCATATGATTTTGTTGGGTGATTCTCCTAGGATCCCCACTAAGTATACCCATAGTTGGCACACTTTTAGGGTGGAAATCCTTTTTAGTATTTGGAAAGATAGAAATGCTTACATATTTTCTCACAACTAGATTGATAAATATTTTTCTCTATACTCTAAATCAATTATTTGTTCTCATGTACTTTTGTAGATACAAGTACAAGTAAACAAAGTTGCACTTGAATTTTCTCACCTACAGGAGCACTTGGACCACTAGGGAAATTCCCCTTGTACTATGACAAGGGTTCCTCCCTTGCCTACCTCTTCCTGTGACTGATTTCCCTCACGAGGCCGGCGGCGGAGCAACTCTACTCTCCCTCACTCTCAATTTCCTCTTTGTTGTGGCTCCCACCCTTCTCAATAGTTGCATTCTCCTCCTTCGTGGGTTGACCTAGGGTATCCCTCTAGAGGGGTGGTGGGGGGCAATGGTGGCTCTTCTAGGTGGCCCACTAATACTGCTCTAGGTAGCGGCTCTGGTTGGCCAAATTTTTTGAAGTGGCTCATGTATTTGAACTTGGAAATATTTCCTAGATGTGAGGAGAATGACAAAGATAAAGAAAAAGAAGATGATGATGGTTGGGGTCCTCCTGACCTCACTCTAGACCACACTGATGTATCGAGAAAGCAAACAGATGACAGGGACCCTCCACCCACTGTTGGCACTGCTATGGCCACTTGATGGCCATTTTTATTTTCATGTTTATTATGGTTACTACTTTCTAGGCTTGGCTCATGCTACTTTATGTTGGAAAATTTCAACCAATTAAAGACAATTTCCACATAACCCAAAAAGAAATCTATGCATCTAAGTATTCAGAATCCACATGCAAGAGAATAGACAACATACCCATGAAAATATGACACAAGATATACACTAGGAAACCCTCAAGAGGGAAAATAACTAGCCTCCAAAATCATCCATCTCTCATGTATTATTCAGCAATAAATATTACAATACATCTTCTGAGTCTCCATGAATACCATTGAAGCAACAATCCCTCTCCAAGCAATCCATGTGAACAAGCATGCAACCACACATCTTGTGCCATGCTTCAAACCCTCACAAATGCTAACAAGAGCTAACATGCAAAATTGCATCTTACAATAACTACCTTTGTGGTTGCTTTTATAGAAGCAAGCTCCCACAAAACCACTAAGTGGTATTACACAAAACCATGTGAGTAAAACCATGAGATTACTAAACCATGTCCCCTTATTTGATATTGGGTGCTTTATTTATTATTTTCCTCAATATTAAATAATTACATTTTTACAACTTAACTTATGTCCCAATGTTTCATGGAACATTAAATGGCCCCAAGAATAATTAAATTAAATACATTATTGCAAGGTGTACAACACACCTTTTCCTAACACTTTAGACTTCTAGGCTTTGCCCATATGACTCCGGGGGTGTGCCTTTTTACCACCCACTTTTTTTTTGTGAATATGTATTTCTATCTATTTTATTAATATATATAGATGCAAGCCTATTCATAAAAAAAAAATCCTTGATATATCAATTCATGTGGATCCATTTTTTTCATCTCCCTTAATACATGAATATTCTTCTCATACAATGCATCCTCATCATTCATAAATACTTTAGGAATATATTTATTTTTTGTTTCAACTAATGAATCTAACTATGTAACTTACATTTGCAATCTATTATTATATTTCCCTAATCCAAAAACTTATCCAACCATCTGCCCATAGCTTGAGATTTGAGCTCCATTCCTTGCAAGGAGTCTACTTTTTTTAGAAATAAAAATGGGAGAAGTAGTTGATGCACCTTCCTATTAGACTACATGACTAATTAAACCTTTGATGAAGCCTTTCATTTATTGTGGTTATTCTTTTAGCTCCTTAATTTTCTTATCTTTCTCTACCCAAAGCTTCAACATCTATATAATTGTATCCAAGGAAGCCAACTATTCTTCTCTTATTTATTTACTAAATTGACTTAAGTTATTTGATAATCTTGTAGAGTCAATTATTTGACATCGTTATCCACCATTGGTGTTGCTATTTTAACATTTTTTCTCTTGATTGATTCATCCTAATGGTAGATAAAAACCATGGTTTCTTTTTTGGTCTCTCCTTGTTTACCATAGTTGTGTTTGATTATATGTCCAAATATTTTTTAACAATATTCTTTCTTCTTGCAATATCTAGCTTTAAATGTGTTGGCTTTGTTGGAAGATTTTGTATTGATTTATCATCTTCAATTTGTTGTTCTTATTCTACTATTGTTGTTGATCATGCTTAGGTTGCTCTAGTTATTGTGGACTTTGATATTATTGATCTACTACCTCTTGGGATACTTATTACTACTACTCAACTTCAATATCCCTTCCTTTTATTTCTTAAATGGAAATTATTTCAAGCTGCAATTATGATTGAATTATTCTATTTGACTCGAAAGAGATTGAGGAGTTTTTAAAAAAAATCTACCTTTTGTAGTTATTCCTCTTTTTTACTAATTTTTTTGCTTTCTCTTTCTTCTTTTCATCTTATCTCTTTTCTTTTGAAGCAATTGGTGCATGGTTTGAAGGTGTCCTTAGCAATTCTCATGTAGGAGAATAAGTTTCTTTTGATGAAGAGGATGCGTCAAATTCTACAACTCTTGATATTTTAGCTCCATGGAAGATTATTGAGCTAGGAACCACCACTTGTGGTTGTTCATAGTGAAATTGCTACAAAGGCTCAAAGAAAAGCCTAATTTTACTCATGTCGAGCTGCTACCTCTTTTGTTCTTTTTACCCTTTCAAAATATTCTTGCAACTTCACCAAAGATTCATATTATTTTATCTTTTATTTTTTGGATTTATTTGGAGTAGAGGAAGAGTCACTTTGTTTCTTCCTTTTCTTCTCCTTTCCTATTTCAAATTTCTCAATTCTTGTATTTGACAAAGACAATCTAAAACTATTCATTGTTTTCTTAATTTTTTCAATGAAGTTTCTTTTGGCACCACTCAATTTATAAGAGAGAATGACATATTATCTACATTTTGTAAATCATAGATGGGATTCAACACATTCCCATAATCATCCATGTCCTTGGGGATTTCCCATCAAATATCCATGACTCTCATCTATTGGAGTGTTAATTGATGGAAGCTCCTTTTTCTTGCATCATGGTAATCTTAGTGACCGACTCAAAAGTTTTCCATATTGGTTGTGTCTATGCTCAAACCCAAAAATCATCTCTTCTTTTCCTTCAAGATCATAATTTTCTTGAGCATGAAATAATTTAAAGTTTGTAGAAGATAATTCCTTAGATTCCTTATAACACACTATATAAGCACATGTATAATAACTCAAAATAAAAGGAAAATATTATGTGGGATTATTTTTTTCAATGAACTTCTTATACACTTCAATGGTTTTTCTAGATAACTCAAGAAAAATAATCTGATTTTTACAAAATCTAGGAAGTGAGAATAGTTCTTCAGTAAAACTAACAACTTTTATGTATGTCAATTTGGAAAATTAGATGAACCAATGCCCCATCCAACTAGTAGTTTATTTTCTTCAACTGAGATCCTAATTGTATCATCTCCAATTAACTTGTGTATATATGGAAGATGAAAGAATTGTCGACCCTGTTAAAGTGCTTTTCGATTCCTTTTACTCTAATTGTGGATAGTGTTCCCACACTCTTTTATATGCATCTACCTCACCTGAAGTTCCCTCTATATTCAATCCAAGAATAGAGGCTTGTCTTGATAAATGATAGATGACATAAGATTTCATGGTGAAATTTTTAGTGCTCATGACATCGGTGAGTTTTTGATGTTGGTTATCACTCACTAGTTGTGCCTATTCAATAGATTCTTTCTCAATCAGGATCATATCGATAAATTGGTATATCCAAGTATGATTTATTCTAGAATCTAGCTTTCCCATTACTCAATTCAATAAGGTGATCATGTCATCAATCTCTCCCTAAAGTCTAGCCTTGTAATATTCTTAAAAATGTTGCTTATTATTTTCCTTTCCTTCATTAACAAGACTTATTCAAATTTCTAACATGACCATCCTTATCCTTCTCATATTGCTTTAGGGCACTATCCTTTGTAATGAGCCTTGAATGGAAGGAAAAAAGTGGGAAATAAGTGTAGTTGGATATCCAAAATGATATTCCCACCTTGTATTAGGATAATAATTATGGGCTTAAAAAAGAATTATCTCTAGACCCTATATTGTGACAAAAAATGCAAATATTTGAGCTAGGGTTGAGTTTGTTATTATTCTTGACCTAAGAGTTGGAGATTCTCCAAAAGTTATTTCATGAAAAATATTTAACTTCAATTTGGCCTAGATCTATAGTTATGATGTCTTGAACTATAAAGGTAATCTTGGAGGCATTAGGAACTCCTTGAAATCCATACTTCATTGTGGTGGGAAGTTTGTCAATCTTTTATGTTTTGTCAATCATCCTACACGTTGACAAATAAACCTAATAAATTTTTAATTGTAGCATAATATATGTCCATTACTTTTTTCTTATGATTGATAGGTATTTAAATCACTTGAGAAATTTCCTATTGATCCAAGGAATTAAAACTTATCATCAAAAAATTTAATAATTTTAAGACCTTAGTGAGCCTAGGAGTCATGTTGGAAATGGAAACTAGAACCTTGAATTTATATAGGTTGGCCTCATTTTTCAAGTTGGAAAAATCACTTAGAAACTTCAAAGGATTAGTGATTCTCAAATCTCAAGATGGAAAAAGAAGTTGGAACCTACAAATGAATGGTTCCAAGTCTTAATCAAACTCCAACTCCTACTTAGTACTACGAAGGTCAAGAGTGTAGAGGAGGTTGGAATTGGAACTAGAGATTTCAAGTTCCAATCAATGTATAAATTCCAAAAGGATGAACAACCAACACGCGTCAAGGAATAAACTCTAGAAAGAAATAGGGATTTGGAACATAAATTTCCAAGTTCCTATTGAAACTTGGGGTCTATAATGAAATCAATAAAATGATTATTTTATGAGGGGAAGGTGGAGCATGGACTTGGAATGTAAGCTTCCAATTCCTCAAAGGATATTGAAGTCTATGAGGGGACCAAAAGGTGAGACTACACAAGGAAAAAAGGGTAGGATGAAATAGGAAATAGAACCTTGGATTTCATGTTCAAACTTCCTATTAGGACCTAAGTTCCAAAAGGGTATCAAGAACTATTTTATAGGGATAGAGGAAAATGGGAAGGTGAACTTAGAGGTCATGGGTTTGAGCCTAAATTACCTAAAACTAAACAAAAAAATAAATTTCCTAGCTTAACCCACTTAACACCTAAAAACTAAAGACCACAACACACCCTTGGACACATGGATATTCTATCATTTAGCACTTGATACACAAAAAACACTATAGAAACCCTAGGAAACAAACACTAAAAAAATGGAAAAAAAAAACTTACCCTAACACATAAAAGCATAAACAATTAGAAGAGAAAAAACAAAACCAATCAAAGTACTATAATAGAAGGAAAGATAAACCAACCTATTATTTTGTTAAGGAGGTTGATGGTAGGAGTTATAAAACCAGGGCGACCAAGTGAAAATCCTCCAAACACGATTGAACCCACAAATCCTCGTCTCCAACCTCAATCAATCACTAGTCTCAAGAATGTTGGGGAAGAAAGAGAAAATGATATTTCTAGAGGAAAACATGAATTAATGGAAGGGAAAGTGCTAAATAAACCCCCAAAATTCCTACACACATGCAAACATAAATACATTAAAAAGGGTGAGCTTGAAACTTCGAAAGGAATTTGGACCTTGGAACCTTAGGTTTCAAGCCCCTTTTAGATTTTGTAGTTTGTATGGAAACTAAAACATCAAAAATAGGATGATGGGGCTCTCTACCTTTTAGGAGATAGAGTTCCTATTTTGCACACTTGTTTCACTCAAGGAAACCCTAGAGATCTCAATCCAATGTAGAAAGGGGAAAAAGATTTGGCAATAGGGTTGTCCTAGGGTCTAATTAGAGACTAAAAGGGGGTTCACCACCAAGCTATGGCTTGGAAATACTAATGATATTCAAGTTATAATGATCAAACCAAATGATATGCAAAGCTTCACAAAATGACCTAGAAATGGATGCAAAACATAATAGAAAGAAGGAGAAAAGAGGGGCACCTAGAAAATTGTAGCCACTTGATTGAAGACCTAAAATGTTGAATATGCTGAATTTAATATCCATTGGGACTCATATGCCAGTTTGGGTGATTTATTCCCAAATTAGGGTTTATGGATAGGAACAGAAATTTGGCAAAGATAAGTCTAAAACACTTGAAATTTGTAAAATTCATTGTGCTGGGACTCAAAATCTAGAAGTGGATTATCAATCCTACAAGGATTTTCTAGAGAATCAGGATCTAAATCCACTCTCCAATCTTTGCTTAACCTTCTCAACCTAGTTTTTGGATTTGTACTACCAAATTCTGCACTATAGAAGTCCTTCAATGATCTTATAGATGATGTGACAAGTTTGACAACTTGACAACCTCTTTCCAATCTTGCTCTCCAATATGCCTTCAACCTAGATCTGCAAAGCACACACTAAAGAGAGGGAAAAATGTTGTTTTGTTAGTAGAAAGGGGTTTTCCTTGGCCAAACCCCATTTTGGTAATCAAACTTTGTAATGAAATCAAATGAGATAAAGGAATGATGAATGAACAAAATGTAATGTTGTAACTCACCAAACCCTAGGAATAAAGTGCTACAAACATGTATGAAGTGGCTCTAATGGATGTAGATCTAGACTCTTTCTTGAATGTGATAGATCTTGAATTGAATGCTAGCTTGAATCATGAAACCCTACATCACAATTGTTAGTTCAAAAACAAACATGATGCATGATGACTTTGACATGATGCTTGATACTTGAATAATGCTCCAAAACACTTGATAAAAAATTATTGAAGGTTCTTGAATGCTCTTATGAACACTTGAATGCTTTCATGAACTCAAATTCATTATAAGGAATGCTCTCATGAAAGTCTTAGGTGAAAATGAGTGAAATAACCTTGTATTTATACTTGTTTATGCCAAATTTCCCAAAATTACAACACTACAAGCCAACATAAGATCTAGGAGGATAAATTCCCACCAAGAATTTGAATTAAATTTAATTTTGGTTCACACGGGACTCATACGCTAGAAGTGGCGTATGAGTCCCATTAGGCTTAGCTATGGGACACATTTTTCAAAACTACTTAGATTCATGTGAAATCAAGATCGAGGCCCCAAAACTTAGGTGGGACCCATATGCCCAAGGTGTCATATGAGTCCTAGATCACTAAATCTACGTCATACAATCCAAAAACACCTGAATTATGATTGGATACTGGTATGTCAAGATTATCCTTGAAAAGATGCATTAATTAAGGCTTGTGGATGCAAAATAAGGCCAAATAAGGCATAAAGAAGCCTAATTAATAATGAAAACCCTAGATTAGTGTGAAAGTGTTGTACAACACTTTACAACACTTTAAATAAGGTACAAGTAGGTTCACAAGGGCCCAAGACCTAATGTGAATGTATTAAACACATTGCAACACTAAATCAGGGCAACATTATACTTAAATTAACAAGGAGGACCCAAACCAGCACAAAAAAGTAGAGGGATAATTTTTTTGTTGCCACAAAAACAAATTTAAATAAAATAAGATGTAGGAAGTAAATTATTCATAGGTCATGAAGGTCCTAGGACATTAGTGGGTTTTGGGGTTCTAAGGAACTCTAGGACAAAATGGGTTCCAGGGTTCTAAGGAAATTTGGGGCCAAACATGTTATGGGGTTTTAAGGAATTTGAGGTCAAAAGGGTTATGGGTTCTTAGAACTCCAGGGCCTCTCACTGAAAAGAAAAAATCCATAAAAGGAAAAAATACAAGAGATTTAACATAACAAACAAAAACAAGAAGAAAAATAAATGATAAAATGAAAAGGGAGTCCCCAAATTTTCCTAAGTGAAATTATGGGGTATGAATGCAAGGCATAAAAGAATGTGTTTAAAATAACCTTCACAAAATTCACCTTTGAGAAATAAAAAAGGAAAAAACCCTTGATAAGGTTTTGAATAGTTTCCATGCAAACCCCATGAGGGACTTGAGAGTGGAACTAACCCATATTTTGAGCATTATTTCAGATGGGATTCTACCACAAAATACATTACTAATGTAAAACTCTCAATTGATTTATGTTCATTAGAAAAATGATGAAGTGAAAATATAACATCAAGAGCACATGATTTACCTCATTTACCATTTTCCATATGAAATGTTGAGGTCTCTTTAGAGTTGATATTATTGTTCTCATTGAAGCTGAAAGTCCCAATAATGATTATTGAGCCACTATGACTAGTGTCCATTTATAAACAAGTAAACCCTATGAAGATAAGAAAAATTTCTAAAAAGCATACAATAAAGGTGACAAACTCTTTCTTTAAAATGTGGTATGAAACAAGGTAAGTAAAAGTGACTAAAAAATTTCTAAGAAATGTGAGCAGGCGAAAATACGTGTTAAAAAACGAGCAACAAACAAAAGAGTGCAAACAACAAATATAAACACCCTACGCCTCAAGATTGGGAAAATGATTAACTTAACAAAAAAAATGGAACCTTTTACCCTGTTGAGCTGTCCTTTTGGTTGGCCCTTCGATCTTTGATGTAGTGTACGCTCTTTTGATGGAAAAAGATGCAAGTGTGGATTGTGAGATGGATGGAAAATGAGTGAAAGTGGATGCAAATGCAAGTATTTGGCTAAATATGGCTCAAGAGAAAAAGTTGCAAGAGTTTGGCTAGCATAATGATCTCCCCAAATGAGAGAATAGAGGGGGGTATTTATAGAGAATTTTGGATTCTCTAGGGAAATGGATGGTTGGGATTAAACCAACAAGGCCAAGATGTAGGGCTATGGTAAGTTGAGAACTCACAAGTCCTCACATTTTGACATGTGGCATGTGAAGTGGCTTGAAAAGGATGATGTAGAAATGAGTCAGAAGGAGAGTGCATGACATGGAGGTACTACGTAGTACCTTGGGATTTAGACAAGATCTCCTCATAAAGGAGGTCTTTGTCCCCATGTGTGTGAGAGGACATTTGAGGAATTAAAAATTCCTCAAATATCCACATGGGAATGAGAGAAAGAATTTAAAATTCTTTGGAATGCATTGGGGGATTAAATGTGAATTAAAAATTCACATGGGGAATGGAGTGTCTTCTCCAAAAGAAGAAATCATTTAATAAGGTTGACTTAGGACACATTCCATAAATAACATGGGGATTAGGTTGAACTAATTAAGTGATTAAGGTTGTGCAAGTACTTGATTAGACAAATTAATGACATATTAGAGGCAAGTGGGAAATTATGGAGGATGTGACCCTAATGATGATTAGGGGTGAGCACATCTTAACCATAAATTAATTATGATTAGAAGAGGGTTAGATGGTTAAGAGGGATTAGAGACCAACTTGCAAAAGTTGGAGGATGTGACAATGAGAGGGAAAGTGAGGAATTAAAAATAAATTTAAAATTCTAAGAGGTAATATTACTAAATTAAATAAAGTGATATATTTATTTAATTTAGAGAGGAAAGAGGGGAAAAGTATTTATTAAATTAAATACTTTGGAAACCTTATGTAGGACATGAAATATTAATTAAATGAATGATTTAATTAATATCGGCAAAGAGGATGAAGTAGATGAACAAAGGGATGATTAAGGAGATGTCTTTGACCATATAGAAGTGGTCAAATTTAGATGTCTACATTTTTCCCCTCTTCGAAACACTATTAGGATAATAGGGTTTCAAAGAAAATAAAATACAAATGACTCTATAGAGGAAGCGACCAGAAAAGAGATGCCCCAACATGGGAGAGTTTGTATGAGCTACCCGAATGGAGGGGAATTAAAGGGGATGCCCCAGTCTCACAAGAGAAGGTTTATGGCAAAATATTGGGAGAGAATGGTAGGGTATGCCCCCTTAAAAAGGTGGACAGGGAAGAAAAAAGAGGCCCAAGGAAACTTCTCAAAAGTATGGAGTGGTATATGTTGTCAGAAAGAGCACGAAAAACAAAGAACATTGGCATTTGAACGGAGGAAAACGGGTATACAATGTGCAAATGGTAGCCCCAGAAAGATAAAGGGTGAATGGATTAGTTGGGGGAAATTTTGGTTAAATAAAGGGAAAAAAATTCCCTTGATTTAAAAAAAGGTAAAAAGGAGGGAAAAAAGTTATAAAAGGTAATTCTAAGAATTACCTCTCCTCATTTGGATAGCTGTCAAGTGAGGAGGAGAGAGAGAAAAAGAGAAGGCAGGAGTGAAAGTGCACGATACCAGAGTACTATAGCGACATCATCCACCAGGGGAACAAGAGACAGCAATTCTTCAGCGAGTGTGTCATGCCACGCCAGGTTAGCTCCAAACCCAACTTTGTGATTTTTGTCATTTCATTTAAGTTTTTCAAAAATTTGGAAATATGGGTTTTGTTGGGGGAGGGGGGAGGAAAAATGGGTAGGAGAAAAAAAATGGTATTTTGGGTTCAGTCTGGGAAGGAAATTTAGTCGGGTATGCCCCAAAGGAGGGCCAAGTAGTGGGTGGGAAAAGAAAAAAAAGAGGGGGCGAATTTTGTCTAGGTCTCGTGGAAGAGTGGATCTATTCGCACCCGGGCAGGTCCACCCACGTATGGGGGCGGGTCTGCCCGTGCTCGGGCAGGTCTGCCCATGCATGCCAGGGACCCACCCGGGCGAGTCCACCCGCAGCTAGGCGGGTCCGCCCGAGCTGGAGAGGCTCTTCCCTCTGCCAGATTGGAGCTCGCCCGAGCCGGGGTGGCTTCGCCCGAGGACCCAAGCAGGTCTGCCAGAGCTAGGGCGGGTTCGCCCAGGCCAAGGCAGGTTCGCTCGAGCGGGGGCGGGTCCGCCTGAGTCGGAGCGGCTCTACCCACGGACAAGAGCAGGTCCACCCGTAGGCTCAGGCGAGGCCAGGGGCTTAGTTGGGGATCAAGGAGGACTAACAAAAGGCGAGGGAAAAGGGAGGAAAGAGAAAAGACATGGAAGGGAAATCTCGAGGGTGGCGGGGAAAAGGGAAAAAAAATGACGCAAGGAAAAATTAGAAAATGATATAGTGGTCATGTCATGGATGCAAAATGTGGAGGGTTTGCAGACGTGGGAGAGACGGTTTAAGGTACTGAGGAGATGCATAGCGGCGATTACGGGCGCAAATCATTAGGCGTTAGCAGAGGTAGGATTGTTCCATATGTTATCATATCTGATGATTAAGGCCCATAAGGCCATGCTGACAGCATTGATAGAGCGTTAGGACTCGGTGACATTGACATTTCATCTACCGATTGGGGAGATGATGATGACTCTAAAGGACGTATGACAGATTCTGAGGCTTCCCATAGCAAGGCTCACAATTAGTGAGTGTTGTGTAGAGGTCGAGGCACTGGACGAGTTTGTGTAGGTTGTGTTTGGTGATGACGAGCTACCAATTCAACGGCAGTAGCTAGACGTGGACAGATGCTTGTCTTGCAGGGTACTAGCATTGTCATTGTACCTAGCGAGGCTGATTAGCGGGATATTGGTGCCAGACCGAAGTGGTCAATTTTTGCACCTCAGGTTTTTCGAGGTGATCTGTCACATCATCGAGGGCCGAGAGGGTCAATTTGCATGGGGGACCTATATGCTGGCGCAACTATACTGGGATATGCATGTGATATGTTATTGAGAGGCACTGAGTGTGACACACGTCACACTGCTCCAGGTGTGGGCCTGGGAGCACATCAGGGTGACTAGGATGGTTGTGCTAAGAGCAGGAGAGTAGGATGATAGATCAGTCGTAGCTTGGGGATGGGGGATAGAGACAGGAGCAGTGCTGCGATATCGGAATGTCAAAGATGTGGATGTGTGGAGGAGACGACTTGACAATGTGTAGGAGGAGATGATAGTGTGGTGTCTCTATATGCTGTGTGATTCAGGGACTGGAGGGATGATGAGGAGGCACATAGGGGTTACTTCTTTACCCGATGTTATATTATTGGGAGAGGTCTGCGTGTAGTGGAGCTGCACAGACCCGATTGGGTGACTAGGCAGTTTGGAGTGAGACAGGATATTCTCGTGGGGCAAGTGATGTTCCGACGATTGATACGTGAGCAGCCATGAGGGATGAGTTAGATCTAGATGCAATATGGGAGGATTTGGAGGCACTGTAGTTTGTGCCATACCCAGGTAGGTGGGAGGGGCTGAGAGATGTAAGGATGACAGATCGATATGGTCAGTGGTTCAGGAAACATCTACCTCCATGGATTACACCAGTGGTGCCAATTGAGGGGGAACTAGGCTTCGGGTCAGAGGATGAAAGACAACTGATGACAGAGAGAGAGAGAGAGATAGGTTCCATGAGGACGGCGAAGAGGAGGTTAGGAGAGAGGATGGCAGAGAGGAGGACAGGAGGCGGTCGGAGCAGCGAAGGAGCCAATGATGAGGGTAGGCAAGAGGAGGAGACTACGACGTAGAGCCCGAGGAGGAGATGGAGCAGAGGAGGGAGAGGATGAGGCCAGGGTTGTGGCACAGTAGGATAGGGAGTCAGAGGTCCAGAGAGAGAAGAGGCAAGAGGCGCATGCATCCCTAGGAGGTCGGCAGCAGGATAGATAGGGGGAGGTTGAGGTTAGCAGAGAGCAGGAGGGACAGGAGGTAGATGTGGCCACAGGAGGGCAGTAGTGGCAAAGGTAGGAGGAGGCCGAGGCCAGTGGAGAGCCAGTACAAGGAGCCCCCATGGTGATTGATGTGGATGAGATGGAGGCGTCGGCACAGAGTGATGGGTATGAGCCACAGGAGATGGATATTAATGTGGATGTACATGACATCCCACTACTATCGACAGCACCACCGAGAGGATAGGATCTGACAATGGTATTGAGAGGGACCCTAGAGAGACTGTGACTTAGTGAGCAGTGATTACGGTAGGCAGAGGCGAAGCGGATCAAACTAGAGGAAAAGATGAGTGAGCTACAGGAATGATTTTCCCAAACTAAGAGGGACTACTTAGATCTGGCCACGATGGTGATAGAGGTGGAGAGAAAATTGTTGAGAAAGAGGGATGAGGTATGAGATGAGGTGGTTGACTTGCAGGCAGAGGTAAAGAGGTTGTGAGCAGAGGTGGCTAGGGAGCATGAGGAGGGGGATGCAATGAGATGGGAGAGAGATCGTTTAGTGGAAGAGGTGGCAATATGATAGGCTGTTGGAGGAGGGAGAGGGCGGAAGCTGACAGAGATGGGGGCAAGGACTACACGAGATATAGAGGGTTTCTGAGGACAACTAGAGCGGTTATGGAAAGAGAGAGAAGATCTGCACCAGGAGCGGGATGAGCTCAAAGATAGAGTGCACTGTTTAGAGAAGACAGTTGGGGATATGAGATTGATGCAGCAAAGAGAGGAGATGAGGGTGCAGATACTCATGTTGCAGATAGAGAGAGATGTGGCATAGGAATAGGTACAGGTCATAGAGGTAGAGAGGGATGTGGTATAGGCACATGATCAGGTGTTACAGAGTGAGAGGCAAGTGGCAGAGGCAGAGGTTCAGTCTCTTCAGAGAGAAAGGAATGCAGCAGTGTCGCAGGTATCAGGCCTTCAATGAGAGCGAGATGCAGCCGAGTTGATACTTCAAGCACTTTAGAGGGATAGGGATGCCACGGAGGCTCAGGGACATGCCGCACATAGGGAGAGAGATGTCACAGAGGTGCGAATGCATATGTTGCAAAGTGAGCAAGACGCAGCACTGGCTCAACTGTAGGCAGCGCATGGTGAGGGGGGTGAGTCAGGGGTAGAGGTACAGGGGTTACATGCACAGTTACAGGTTGTACAGGTGGAGAGGGACAGGGCCACAGAGCAACTACAATAGCTGATATTGACATAGGAGGCCTAGGGACAGGAGCGAAGAGCTATTAGTGGAAATCAAAATAGGGATAGGCATGAGCGGAATGTCATGAGACATTAGGCTAGGCAGAGAGATGATTATATGCAGGAGGCGAGTTACTGGAGGTGTGCGTATGAGCATGTCATTCCAAATCTGGCACAGTACACAACACGCTACATCAGATAGGTACCTCAGATGCCAATACCATCCCCGTCATTAAGGAAACATACCAAAGGGTATAGTGACTATCGGTGGACTCCTTCTCCTTACGGTGGTTACTAGGGGACTCCTACCCGTGAGCATCAAGGGACTGCTATGCACAGAGGGCCATTGCCTGACTCTCCGTAGAGATCAGACGTGGGCAACTCATATTAGAGCAATCAGAGAGCAGATGACAGGATACCATTTTTTTGACAGACACAGGATGGAGGTTTAGTACTTTCGGCAAAGATCAGAGGTGCTCTACATCTCTAGATTTTGTACCTTATTTGATGATATATGGTGGATATGTGGTAGAGTATGCTTGAGACTTTATGACGAGATGTACATTATATTATTTTGATTATAATATGCAATAGCCCTTATTAACACTATGCATTATGTTTTTTGTGATGGATAATTCAGTTTATGTATGCATATGTATATGATATTTCATGCTTATGTGGATGGATGATTTGGTTTATATATGCACATTTATATGATATTTCATACTTATGTGGATGGATGATCTGGTTCATGTATGCACATGTATATGATATTTCATGCTTATGTGGATGGATGATTTGGTTTATGTATGCACATGCTTATATGTATTTTATGTATGCATATGTATATGATGTTTCATGCTTATGTGGATGGATGATTATGCATGTATTAATGTTGATAATGCAGGATTATATGAATATTTGGTATGAAATGTAATTAGGATGTATCCAACAATATGTTTTTGCGGGTGGTAATGCATGTATTATGTGAATGTTAATAGGGACATGTATGGGTTAAATAAAACTATGGTGTTTAATTTAATTAGTCTATGAACTATGAAATATCTTGAATCTATAATGTAGCATGAAATATGAATGGAAGATGAGTTCCTATAATGCAAACCTAAGTTTCAATAAGGACTTGTACGGGAATGCAGATAGGCGATAGGTGTACTATGGGTGTGATACTGCACCTATCAAAAAACCATTAGTACCCTGAGAGGAAAATCAAGAGGGAAAAGAGGAAAAGTTTTGCACAACCTAAATCACAAGTCATGGGTCATGAACGAGGTTGAATGAAGAATGCATGTAATGAAATGAAATGTAGTCAAGAACGCAATTTTCCATCTTCGAAGCATTGATTTTTGCTATAGCATAAGATACCGAATACCCTGTTATGTAAGACCAAGGCGAGTTGGCATCCAATGCATGAAACAAACACAACAAACAAAAATGCTATTCCAACACCCCAAGGTTGCGATGACCTTGGTCGAGCCAGGTATTGGGATAACCACAAACACACAAGGATTCCCCAGCGTAACACAAGACCTCAGGGATCTTGGTGGATACTATGTGGGACAATCGGGAAGACAACAAAAAAGAAAAGATCAAGATATGCCCCTATGTTGACGAGTCAAAGCACACCATGATATGATGGATCAAGGCGACCATGACAAGTGATGATAAGGAGCTCAAATGATAAACAAAGTCCAAAAGCATGAAAAGATCGCAATCAATTTCAAACGTCCTTTTCCATAGGATCAAGGTGATGGATAGGATTGATGTGGTCTGCTAGTAAGGATGCATCTTGTTGAGACCGATGATGGATACTAAACTAGAATGACCTAGTTGATGCAAGATGTTTTTCATTAACCAGATCTCCTAACATTAGGGGATTTTGTTTGTGAAGAATGAACCAGACAAGGAAACAGACTGACACACCCTACAAACCTAGGGGCTCAGGGGCTGATCAAATATTAGCCTTGCCTACGTGAAAGTGCAGAGCCCTCGTAGTTCAAGAAAAGACCATGGATAAAGTGAAAAGAGGAAAATGAAGGCAGATGATGGACGATCAACACAGGATGGTCATAATACCCTGGGGGTAGATCAAATGATCAACCTTTCCTATGTGACAGTGCAGGGGCAACGTAGTTCGACTAAGGACGCAACAGGATGAGATCTAGATGGGGACCGACATGATGGTGGGGATATGGAGACACAAACTGACTGAAAATCAGACGAATGACACAAGCTCAAAGTGGGATACTGAAAAGCTCAGGATGAGGGATAGCCTAGATGGATCATCCAATGCTTAATCAAGAGATACCAAGTGGGTGAGGATGGGATGGGTGAGGATGATATTGCGAATGAAAGCATAAAATAACTAGAACATCAGGTAGATAATGAGTAAGCCCTCTACAGATGATGCATGTTACCAGGTTTTCACCACCCGTACTTATCCATGGTGCCACCAAAAAGTGGTTTTCACCATAGGATGAATTTATTTCTCTTTACTATTTTTTATTTTTTTTTATTTTTTTCTTCTTTTGATAGGTGGGGTTACCAAGCAGACTTAGGTGTAGAACCTCTTTAGATGCATGATATTGATAGGTTCTTCGAGGGTCTATCCTTCAAGGGTAGCAAGTTTGTATGCCCCAGATCCATATTTAGTGGTTATGATGTAAGGATCCAACTAGTTTGCCTCAAATTTTTCTTTTTTATCACGGTCCTGGTGGGTGTGCTGGTTCTCTTTAAGGACAAGATCACCAACCTAGAACTATCGAGGATGAACCTTCTTATTGTAGTTGCGCTTGAGGTAGTTTTGGTATGCTTTAATATGATCATAGGCTTTGATTCTTCTTTCATCAAGTAACTCTAGTTGTGCAAGTCATGCAACACAAGCATCCTCCTCACTAATAAGGTTCTTCAGAGAAAACCTCAGTGATGGGAGCTCAACTTCGATTGGAAAGATGGCTTCGGTGCCATACACTAAAGAATATGGGGTGGTGCCTATAGGGGTGCAGATGGAGGTATGATATTCCCAAAGGGTGGGATGAATATGGAGGTACCAATCTCGACTAGTGTTATTGACAACCTTTTTGAGGATGTGGATAAGGGTCTTGTTGGTTGCTTCTACCTGACCATTACCCTAGGGGTAATAAGGCATTGACCAATGATGTTGGATATGAAAGGTGTCATAAAGATGTTTCATGGCCTAGTTTTTAAAAGGTCTTCCATTATCGTAGAGGATGGTGGATGGAATACCATATGTGCAAAGAATATGGTAAATAATGAATTTTGAAATTTGAGTATCAGTGATCTGTGAGAGTGGCATCGCTTCCACCCACTTGGTGAAGTACTTAGTGGCAGTAATTATGAATGTATGGCTGTCGAAAGATGGTGGGTAAATCTTGCCAATAAAGTCAAAACCCCATTGAGAGAAGGGCCACGGTGCTAGGAGGGGTTGAAGGTCCTATGCTGGAGCATGAATCAAATCTACGTGTTGTTGGCAGGGATGGCATTTCTTCACGAATTCACAAGCATCATGCCCTAATGTAGGCCAATAATATCCAACTCAGAGAATCATTTTGGCCAAAGCCATAGCATTTGAATGAGCCCCACAAACACCACTATGTACCTTTGTTAGTGCAGTATGGGCTTCAGTCTCATTCAAACATCTAAGGAGGATTCCATCATACCCGCAATGATAAAGTGTATCACCGACGATAATGTATCAGGAAGAGTGGTGAATGAATTATTTGCATTGATTGCATGTAAGATGTGGAGGGAGAATATTATCATGCAGATAGGCATATATGTCTTGGTACCATGGGGAAGTGGGACCCACAATGTCACACACCATGTCAGTCTTAGGGATATCATACCCTGGGATTAAAATTTGTTCCACAAGGAACTCGCACTCTGTTCAATCTTTAGGCATGTCAATCAGGGAGCCAATAGTATCCATTGCATTAGCCACTTTGTTCTGTGCTCTTGGAATTTGGTCAAATTGTATGAAGGTGAAATATTTCTTGAAATCATCCACCTTGCTCTTATAGGGTAATAGCTTATCATCATTTGTTAGGAATTCATCATTGACCTTCTTAATGACCAACAATGAATCCCCAAAGACCCTCAAGTGAGTTGTGTGCCATTGCTTTGCAATTCGGAGGCCCATGAGGAGGGCTTCATATTCAATTGTGTTGTTGGTACATGAGAATGCTATCCTAAACGATTTTGGAATGTAATCACCTTGAGGGGTAACTAATAGAATTCCCACGCCTGACCCATTATGATTATATGAGTCGTCAAAATACAATATCTAGATAAGTGCTTTTGTAACTGTGAAAACTTCTTCATCTAGAAATTCAGTGACTAGAGGGTAAGCATCCACTAATGGTGCCTCGGCCAACTAATCAGCTATGACTTATCGCTTTATGGCTTTGCGATCCACATACTCTATGTCAAATTCACTTAGGAGCATGACCCACTTAGCCATTCGACCAGTTAGAGTGGTTTTGGATAACAGATACTTTAGTGGATCATTTTTTGCTATTAATTTGACCGGATGGCTAAGCATGCAATGTCAGAGTTTCTGTGTTTTGAAAACTACTACAAGGCAAGCTTTCTCCATGGGAGAGTAGTTTAATTCATATCCGATCAGTGTTCAACTGATGTAGTAGATTTCTCTTTCTTTTGATGATTCATCATGTTGTGCCAACAATGCCCTCAGTGCGACTGAAGTGGCAGAGATGTAAAGTAGGAGGGGTTTCCCTAGAATAGGTGGCATAGAGATCGGTGGATGAGCTAAGTATTCCTTGATCTTATCAAAACCTATCTGACATTGTTGGTTCCATCAGAAGGTGGAGTCTTTTTTCAGAAGATGGGTGAATGACTGACACTTATCTGCAAGCTAGGCTATGAATTAGTGGATGGATTGCATCTTCCCTTGGAGGCTTCTTAATTGTTTTAGATTGCACAGGGGTGGCATGTCCATAATAGATTTCACCTTGGCGGGATCAACCTCAATACCCCTTTGAGAGACTATGAAACCCAATATTTTTCTTGATGTAACACCAAAGACACACTTTTTTGGATTTAGTCGTAGCTTCTAATGTTCTAACCGCTCGAAGATCTTTTTCAGGATGACAGGATGCTCTACTCAGGATGACAGGATGCTCTACTCAGGTTATGGATTTTCCTAGCAAGTCATCGACATAATCCTCCATGATAATATGGATGAGGTCATGGAAGATGACAATCATTTCCCTCTGATATGTCACCCCCAAATTCTTGAGGCCAAAGGGCATAAGATTGTAACAAAAAGTACCCCAAGGTGTCGTAAAAGTGGTCTTGTGTTGGTCTTCAGGTGCAATTTGGATCTGATTGTAATCAGAGAAACCATCCATAAGGGATAACATCTCATGTCCCGCAGTCAAGTCAACCAGCATGTCAATATTGGGCAGCGGGAAGTCATCTTTTGGATAGGCTTTGTTAAGGTCTTGGAAGTCTGTACAAATCCAAATGTCTTTGTTTGGTTTGGCAATAGGCACTATGTTGGAGATCCACTCAAAGTAGTCAATGGGTCTGATAAAACTAGCACCTAGTAGCTTCTCCAATTCCATCTTGACTAATAATGCTACCTATGGATGCATCTTGCGGAGCTTCTGTTTGATAGGCTTGGCATCTAGGCAAACGTCCAGATGATGAACTACTAAAGAAGGGTCTAAGCTTGGCATATCTGAGTATGACCAAGCAAAGTTAATGATACCATCTTGGAGTAGTTGAACAATGACTCAATATTCTTGCTCTAATAAAGACTTTGCCACATAGGTGATCTTAGGGTTTTCTGTAGTACCTAGATTAACTTCTTGAGTTTCTTCAATTAAGATGGATGACTGTGTGGATAATTGAGTTCCCACAAGGGGAAGATGAATGTCTCCATCCTCTAGTGCCTCTTCGAGGTTTTCACTATTGGATGTGTCATTTATTTTTACTTTTTCCAGGTCAGGAAGTGCCTCGGGGAGGTTTTCACTAGATGACCATTTTTTATTTGTCTTGTTTTTATTGTTGTGACTGGAGCGTTCATCCTCCCCCAATCCCGTGAGGTTGACATATGTATCCAAGGAGACATTGACAGGTGCGATGTCACATAGGTCCCAATCAATAAGTTCAGGATGGCGAAGGGATATGCTAATGGTAAAGATGGCTAAGCAATCAAACATGGATGACAGATCCATGTGATCAACATCATCGTACACACGTATTATAGATTCCTCCTCAGGTATGTCTTCCAAGGGACCATTGTCCACAGTAACACAGTTGGAAGTATTAGATGATGTTGTAGGACCTTCTTGCTTTTTCTCATATTTGAGACCTATATTCCTTGGTAGCTTTGATACATCAATAGGTTGCAACTGTCCCTGCTCTTCCTTACCTAGGCCCCCACCTTGGTAGTTATACTTTTCTACGAACTTAGCTGACCAAGGGTATACTTCTTGAAAATATTCCTTTAGAGGTGGATGTGGTTGGGGTTCTTCACGGTATACCCACTGACTAATATCTTCTTTTGGTGCATCTATCTTTATACTAGGAGAGTGGAAAGTGGTGGTGGGGATGTTTTTAACACTGAAGGTGATAGTCTTGTCTTCTTTCGGAGTAGCCTGCGAAGGTTGGTCGTACATGTGTGGTGACAGTGGCATGGTTGTCACATTTAGGGTTGTATGCATTTCATATTCACCACACCCCTTGTCAATGATCTGGACTTTGGTGACTACAGGATTGGTGGTGGGAGATGGAGTGGTTGTCATGGTGAATGGTGAGTTGGAGGATGATGGCTGAGATGCCCCCATTTCAACCCTAGGACAATAATGTAAATGGGGAAATGATGCTTCTAGAGCGCAACAATATTCAAATGGTTGTGGATCGGCATAAATGGTGATCTCTTGTCCATTAACTAGGAATTTTAGGCACTAATGATACATGGAGGGGACGGCTTGCATGGCATGGAGCCAAGGGCGGCCAAGGAGGAGATTATATGGTAAGTCCAGATCAAGGACATGACAAGTAGTATACTAAACTACAGGTCCAACCTGAATAGGAAGACTGATAATCCCTTCAGAATTTCTTTCTGCATTATCATAAGCCTTGATCATGATGATTTGATTACTCAAATCTGCTTGAGTATACCCCACCTATTTTATGAACTTCAAAGTGCATAGATTGAGGGCAGAACCATTATCTACCAGGACCCCTTTTATTTTATGATGGGCAACCAGGACTTCAATGTGCAATGGACAGTTGTGATTGGCATCAATATTTGGCATATCATTCTGGCTGAAGTGTAGCTAGTAAGACAAAGCTAGGTGTCCCACTAAAACTTGGAATCGTGTGGGATCGATGTCATTAGGTACATGGGTTTCTTGTAAAGCTCTATTGAGAATTTCTTGATGTACAGGAGAAGACTTAAGAAAATCCAAGATTGAGATCTAAGCAAGGGTCTTTCCTAAGTGATCAAGAATGTTGTACTGAGAGTTTACAGGATTTGATTAAGCGGATGTGGAGGCTGTTGGGACAGTAATGCGAGATCATTGTGTAGTAATAGCACATTGAGGATCTTTAGCTTTAACATGTACCATAGGCACACGGGGTTCTACCTGTTCAATGTAATGGACAATGCCATCATAATTAAGGGGTACATTTTTATATCTTATACTATTTGTGTTGTTGTCTTGGGGATTGCTATTGGAGGTGCTTGCACCTTGATTATGGTTAGGGAAGGTGTTTTGGTATATCTGAAATTGAGCATTAGACAACGAAGCTTGACTGGTGTCGACTTTGATATCTCCTCAATCGATAAGATCTTGGACATAGTTTTTGAGACCTTGACACTTATTTAGAGTGTGTCCTTTGATTTTATGGAATTCACAATATTCATTCTCCCTAAACCAAGTAGGTTTAGGCTTGGATTCATCAAGTGGTTTGGTGATAGGGTACGTGATCGGATAGTTGACCTATAACAACTTATTGAAGATGACACTCAAGGGTTCTCCTAATTGAGCATACTGTGTTTGTCATCCCCTTGACTATTTTGGTTTGACTGTTGAGGAGGATGAGATGCCCCATGTGGCACGGATATGGCATTAGGTACAGATGGTTGTTGTCTCTGGGATTTATTGGCCACCTGAACATGTTTAGTGTCAATGACACCATCATTCACTACATTTTTGTTCTTGTTCCAAAAGAAAGACTTATCACCAGATGGCCTTTCTCTATCATGGTGGTGTATCTTGATGTGGCCTTTGGCAATAAGGGAACGTTCGAGGATGAGTCCCTTTTCCACTATCTCAATGAATGTGGTGACATAGTGTAACCTAAAATTATGAGCCATGTCAGGATGAGAGTTTTCCACGAAGAGGGTGACCATATCTTTCTCTTTGAGAGGGGTTTTCATTCGGCTCACTAGTGCACGCCACCTCTGCAGGTAGCCAGCAAAGGTTTCACCTTCCCATTGTTTCTCTTTGAGGAGATCTAATGTATCAGTGTCCTCCAAATTGAAGAAGTAAGAAACAAATTTTTCTGAAAGATCTGCAAAGGATTTTATGGACCCTTGTTCTAGTCCCATGAGCCATTCTATGGCATTGCCAGTCAGGCTCTGTGGAAACAGACGCAAGAGATAGTTGTCGTTGTGCATAACTTCCTCACACTAGGAGTAAAACTCTTGCAAATGGGCCTTAGGATCTTTGTTTCCCTTGTATCTGTCAAATTTTGGTATTTCAAAATGTTTAGGGAAGGGGATCAATGAGATGGAGGGATCAAATGGATAGGGACATATGTCTTCAAATTTGAACGATTGTTTTCCAGTCCCAACTTGAAGATCTTTCAGAGCGGCCTTGATTTCTAACAGATCTGAGTTGACTGGTGGCCCGAGAGCCAAGGATGGGTTAGATGGATATGGATGATAGGACGGCGAAGGATCTTGTTGAGACAATTTCTGAAGGTTGAGGTATGGATTTTGATAGTGAGATGATGATATCTCTTGCTGGTATGTCGAGGGATTTTGTTAGTGTTGGGGTTGTTGTTGTGAGATATAGTACAGATTTGTTTGATAAAAATGTGCAGTGGGATGCTAAGGAGCTTGAATGTGATATTGTGAATTGGCCTGCTGGTATTGAAGGTACTGTTGCGACTGTTGGGAGGCCACATAAGGTGGTTTTTGGTTAGGATAATAATAATGTTGGGGAGGTTGCTAATGTGATGTGAGGTGTTGCATGGGCCAAGATGGGATGTTGTATTGTAATTGGACTTGCGAACGTAGAATGGATGCGAGGAACAGGGATATGGTCAAGGCGGGAGGTCAGGACGGATTACCTTACGATTGGTGTGGGGGTTGTCATGAAGAGATTAAGGGGTTATGCGGAGGTTGTTGCTGATGAGGAGACTAAGATAATGTAGAGGTGTTATGTAACGGAGGTTGTTGGGTACCACAAGGGACATTTGGTTGGGATGTACCTTGTGGCAGTAATGGAGGTGGTATGTTAGATTGGGGAGGCTGTTGAGATGTGTACGAAGGAAATGGTAGGTTTGTGGCCCCAGGAGGTGGAGGCAATGCGGTAGAAGGGGTGCCCCCAGTGTTGATGGGAGGTTGATTTGAAAGGGGTGGTGCTACTAGCATTAATGGTAGTGGTTGCAGAACATTTTGTGGCATGTCATAGGCAAAAGGATCATTGGGATCAGCTGCTTTAGGAGCCCCCATGATCAAGATTGTGAGGTGTGGGGGATTGTTAACGTGATACAAAACAACATTGCCAAATTTAGGTTGATGCCAACCTTCCACTGGAGAAACATTGGGGACGTACGAACTACCTAGTGCATTTTGTGAGCCTTGGGGTATGTTAGATGTGGAGCTGCCATACTTGGATAGGTTGACACCTAATGGAGGCTTAACACCTTTTCCAATTAGGTGGGCCAAGGTTTCTTCCCCATATTTTTGAGAAGGTGATCTGTCATTTGCACATTGATAGGGTTACTAAAGTGTTCCTCAAATGTAAGTTCAGGTTGGTTGACCATGTTCTCATCCCTGGGTGGTGATGTGCTTTGACAATCAATATTGGATTATGATGATGTACCATTATGGGGATCTCAAGGGATATTCGTACCGTTATTGGGATCTTGTGAGACATTAGTTGCATTGTTGGGATCTTGAGGGATGTTTGGTTGGGAAATTTGGGCTTGTCGCTCGACCATTTTCCTTATCTGTGACCGAGTCTGAACGAGCATGCAAGATGATATGATGGACTAGGATGCTAGGATGACCTTGGTGATGAAAGGATTGATTTGATTCGATGATTGATTAGCTAACAAGGATGTGGCTCAATAGGATTGATTTGGATGATTGATTCGATCAAAGTGGATTTGTTTGATGAGATCAGATTGGGTTAGTTGGTAGACAATTGGTCAACCTGGATTCGATGATATGAGGATTTGGTTTGGATTGATGATCAATTAATAGGATTGGAAGACAGGATGAATGATAATGACTAGAATCTGAAACTAAGTTCAAGAGTGATCCTTGGTAACGCTAGGTGTTGATTAATCAACTAAAGGGTGGATGTATGATAACGACACTGAATCCAACTTGAGATAGAAGTGGATTGATTGGGTTGACAAGGATGACCAACTTAAGATGGATGACAATCCTAAGTCGGTTGTGATAGATGACAATTAGAGACAAACACCTAGGTCAATTTGGACAACTACTTTAACGAAGTTTAACGAAATACTAGTGATCAGAACACAGAGAATGGCTGAGTGAATGTGGATTCAAAATGGATAAATGAGGACTTTGAATGAGTGAATGGATGCTCGAACTGAGGGGATGAACATTTAGGATAGAAAATGAACACTCAAAACGGGAGTATGAATGTTCGGAATGGGGAGACGAATGATCGAAATGGAAAAATGGGTGCACGAAACAATGAAATGGGTATCCTGAATGACGAAACATATGATAAAACTAACTGGTGAAGGGTCAGGTCTGCCCCTGGGATGGGTCAGGTCCGCTTGTGGAGGGAAAGTCTGCCTTTCGGGAGGGCAGGTCTGCCTGTCGGACAAAAGTTGGTCAAATTTGGCTAAAACAGGCTAAAAAAGGCTAGTTCAAGGGTCAAGTTCGCCCCTGGATGGGTCAGGTCCAACCTTGGAGGTTAGGTTCGCCTGTTGGGAGGGCAGCTCCACCTGTCAGACAAAAGTTGGTCAAGATTGGCTAAAATAGGCTTAAATGGGCTGGTTCAGAGGTCAAGTCCGCCCCTAGACAGATTTAAACTTGACTTTTGAAAAGATGACTAAGGAAAAGGACCCAAAACACAACAAACATCAATCGAAGGGATATGGTTGAACAAAAAATTATTGGTTTGCAAAAAGAAGACAATTCAGACAACATAATCTTAAGATTAGTAGAAAGGGGTATGGCTGACAAAGTCTTCTATTCTAGGATGAACATGGTTGCTAAGGAGTCCTCGATATACACCTAGTACGTGAGGCCCAAACCGTGAACACCAACCCATTACAAGCATGAGTCAAGAACCTTAACGAGATACTAGAGGCTCGAACCAACTCTTCACATCATCCTGACGCTTCACCAATTACAACGTGGTTGGATTGAGGTACATCTTTCACTCTCCCTCCTTTATATACCCCACTGGTACATGTGGTTGGAATCGTCCCTTGGGATGATGAAATCCCCAAGCAGGTCTCGCTAAGAAAAGGAAAAAGAGGGTGACTCAAAAGGACTTTGTAAGCTATGATTTCTTGTCACCCAAGATCACCAAATGGTGCAAGGGGATTAGATACGTCAAATAGCTTACCAAAAAGCATGGCAAACAAGATTAATTAACACTCCTAGTTAAACTATGTGCCTAAGTTATGCAAATCAACAAGTAGTGGTTGATAAATAACTAACCCTGCAAGAAAAATTGTTAGTGAATCTTGTCCTTATTCCTCACCAAATTTCAATTAAATGCTTGCACAGACTTAAACGAGACACATTAGGGGGTTAGAAACACTTAAAACAGCCTAAAAAAGTGCTAAAATTTGAAATTTCACCTTTTGAAAAAAGTTGTCCAGGTCAGGTCCGCCTATATGGAGGGCAGGTCCATCTGTTTGGAGGGTAGGTCTACCTGTCTAAAAGGTGGGTCCACCTGTCTGGAGGGCAGGTCTACCTATCTGGAGGGTAGGTCCGACCCTCTATGAAAAATCTACAAAAACCAATTTCTGGAGTTTGTGGAGGGCAAGTCCACCCCTGGGCAAGGTCGGGTCCACCCCTAAAGGTCAGGTCTGCCTGTCTATCAGGTATGGTCTACCCCTCGAGGTCAGGTCTGCCTCTCTACAACCTGCACCTGCAAAAAGTGAAAAAATAGCAAACGTGAAAGACACAGACCTGTTTGTGGGTCCCACCAGGCGTACCTAAAATGTGAGCAGGCAAAAATATGTGTTAGAAAATTAGCAGCAAACAAAAGAGTGCAAACAACAAATATAAACACCCTACACCTCAAGATTGGGCAAATGATTAACTTAACAAAACAAAATGGAACCTTTTACCTTGTTGAGTTGTCCTTTTGGTTGGCCCTTCGATCTTTGATGTAGTGTATGCTCCTTTGATGGCAAAAGATGCAAGTGTGGATTGTGAGATGGATGGAAAATGGGTGAAAGTGGATGCAAATGCAAGTATTTGGCTAAGTATGGCTCAAGAGAAAAATTTGCAAGAGTTTGGCTAACACAATGATCTCCTCCCCAAATGAGAGAACAGAGGGGGATATTTATAGAGAATTTTGGATTCTCTAGGGAAATGGATGGTTGGGATTAAACCAACAAGACCAAGATGTAGGGCTATGGTAAGTTGAGAACTCACAAGTCCTCACATCTTGACAAGTGGCATGTGAAGTGGCTTGAAAAGGATGATGTGGAAATGAGTTGGAAGGAGAGTACATGACGTGGAGGTACTACATAGTACCTTGTGATTTGGACAAGATCTCCTCATAAAGGAGGTCCTTGTCCCCATGTGGGTGAGAGGACATGCGAGGAATTAAAAATTCCTCAAATATCCACATGGGAATGAGAGAAAGAATTTAAAATTCTTTGGAATGCATTGGGGGATTAAATGTGAATTAAAAATTCACGTGGGGAATGGAGTGCCTTCTCCAAAAAGAGAAAGTCTTTAAAAAGGTTGACTTAGGACACATTCCATAAATGACATGGGGATTAGGTTGACCTAATTAAGTGATTAAGGTTGTGCAAGTACATGATTAGACAAAATAATGACATATTAGAGGCAAGTGGGAAATTATGGAGGATGTGACCCTAATGATGATTAGGGGTGAGCACAACTTAACCATAAATTAATTATGATTAGAAGAGGGATAGATGGTTAAGAGGGATTAGAGACCAACTTGCAAAAGTTGGAGGATGTGACAATGAGAGAGAAAGTGAGGAATTAAAAATAAATTTAAAATTCCAAGAGATAATATAACTAAACTAAATAAAGTGATATATTTATTTAATTTAGAGAGGAAAGAGGGGGAAAGTATTTATTAAATTAAATACTTTGGAAACCTTATGTAGGACACAAAATATTAATTAAATGAATGATTTAATTAATACCGGCAAAGAGGATGAAGTAGATGAACAAAGGGATGATTAAGGAGACGTCTTTGACCATATGGAAGTGGTCAAATTTATATGTCTACAGAGAGAATTACATAAAGTGGCTCAAATTTCCTCAGATATTGTAAAAGATAGCGTACACACATTTCAAGCTCTCTAATGCTTACAATTATTAATCATTTTTACCTACTTCTAACTAGCACAAACCATTAGAAAACCCAATAATAATAGTATCATTAGAATCATTTCATAAGCCAATTCAAAGATTAGTTAAGTGGGTGGTACATTACCAAACATAAAATAATTATAATTATAAGAAAAAGAGGTATTGAAACTATTTCCCTGAAACATAGAAAATTGTCACCACTAAGGGTTTTAGGACCTAGGGAAACAAACTTTCTATACTCCACATTCAAGGATGCCCTAGAGATCTCAATCAAATGATGATAATAGGGGAAAGATATCTACTAAGGGACTATCCTAAGGTACGTCTAGAGATTAATGAGGGGTTCACCACCAAGATAGGGCTTTGAAAAACAAATGAAATGCAAGATCTAATGGTAAAACCTAGTGATGCATGAAACTTGAATGAATGGCCTAGAAATGCATATAAATCATAACAAAAAGCTATAAATCAAAAGTGTGTACCTGGAAACTTGTGGAGGCTTGAATGAAGACTGGCAATGTTGAAGATCCTAAAATTTTGGCCTACTGGTACTCATTCGCCAAGTTGGGCGAATTAGTCCCGGATCAAGGTTTTTGCACAAGAACAAGTTTCTGGAAAAAGGGTATTTGAAAATGCCAAAATCTCAAAATTGACCTAAATTGGGACTCATTCACCCAAGGTGGTGAATGAGTCCAGTTAGGGTTTTTTGGAACTTTCAGATTTGAATTTGGTCTTAAATGTTTGCTCTTTCTATTCCTCTTTGTTTTTGGATCTAAAACTCTGATTTCGGGGCTGTAGGTGACCTTTTAGTGAAGATTACAACCTTGCAAATGGGGAGAAAACTCCAACAACTTTCTCCAAGCTTGTAACCCAATCTTCAATGATCTTCAAGTCTTCAAAGCACCTAGATTTCCAATTACACAAAGAGAGAGAGAGAGAGAGAGAGAGAGAGAGAGAGAAAGTGTTGATTGTTAGGGAATTGGGATTTGCCTTGGTCAAACCCCTTGTAGGTAATTAAACCAAATGATTCAAGATAATGAAATGAAGGCATGAAACATGAATCATGGACAATAATACCTTGAATGATGTCTTATAAATGATGTCTTGTAAATCTGCAACTCAACATGAAATGGCCATGAAGGATGTAGATCTTGATCTTGACAATAGGTGTAGAACAATGCTTGATCTTGGATTTTCAATGCTACATCACAAGACTATCTTAATAACATGTTTGATGCTTGATATCCTTGACATTATGATGGATCTTGAATTGCTGCAATAATTGATAAAGAATTATGCCCTTGAATGCCTTAAAAATGATCTTGAATGTTTTCTAGATGTTCTTGTGAAGTCTTGGAATGCTTAACTCTTGAGTGATTGACTTGATAACATGTATACCTTATGAAATGATGGTTTGAAAGCTCATTTATATAGTAAATCCATATAAGATCCTGTGTATTAGATCCCAAAGGCTGACATACATGAAATTTGAACTTGAAACCCAAATTTTCTCGCTTAAAACCTTGAAAATAGGCCAAATGGGACTCATTCGCCAAGATGGGTGAATGGGTCCCACCTGGATGGTACTCATTCATCCAAAGTGGAAAATGGTCCCACATGGCCTATTTTGATTGCTAAAGTGTCGAGGAGTGTGTAAATTAAGCTTATTTGTTGATATTGTCAGGTTTTTGATTGAAATATGCCTTGGGATGTATAATATAGGGTCTTAGGGGCCTATTAATGATGATATGAAGGTCATCAATACAAGAGGCCCAAAATTCAATGTGAAAGTGTAAATAAATATACTTTATGTCATTAAATTAAGGAAAAATTGGGTCAGTTTAGCTTAAAAGGGCCCTAAATCCTATGTGAATGTGTAAAACACATTACAACACTAGATTAGGTCCACTTTGTTTACAAGCCTCCTAATTTTAATGTGAAAGTATAAATAAATACACTTTACAACACTAAATTAAGGAAAGGTTAGGTTATTTAGCTTTAATAGGGCCCAAAACCTAATGTGGATGTGTAAAACACATCACAACACTAAATCAAGGCAATATCAAGTCCAATTTATAATTAATTATTCTCAAATCAAGCAAGAAAAAGGCATACTTTTTTTGTTGCCATATTACCAAATATTGTACTTGCAAGATTCATTGCAACTTGATTTTGAGTAGTTTTCTCTATGAGACATTTTTTTTCAATAAAGGCAACATATGATGGTGATGTGTGGTTGCCTTGATTGTTGATAATTGCTTACACATGATCATATTGACATACTCCTATACAAACATAGTTGTACCAAGTTCTATTATCATGGCTTCTAATTCACCCTTTGAAGTGAATTTTCCCTTGGTTGAAACCATCTTATGATCTTAACAAAAGGAAATTAACTAAAATGAAATTACAAGGTAAAAAATCATATAAAATAAAGTGAAATGAAAATTATTTTGATGCAAAATTTTAAAATAAAAAGGGATTTCATGGGAAATAAAATATGAAATCCTTAGTGGAAGATTTAATATTTTTTATTAAGCATTTCTTAAAGTATATTGTATTAACTACAGTTGTTTCTATAAAGATCTCTAGTTTGTTATACATACATATATTTGTAAGGAATAAATGTTCACCCTTTTCCATAACTTTTGGCATAATCATGTACAACCTTGGTCCTCAATTTGACTCATTTTGTGCATTAACTAACACTTACCCCTAAGACCACTAGCCAACCATTACTACAAATCCCCTTCATTTGAACAAATACCATTCCTAGCATTTTCCAATTGAAACAATGCCACATGGTATAACCCAATTCTTGGACTATACCAAATAATGTGGCCTTGTCTACCAATTTCAAAACTCTAATCTCTTATCCTAGGGCCAAATTTTTCATAATCTATTCATTATCCCATTGGCCTATATGCCAAAAATGTTGAGTTGAGCATGTAGAAACATGTATTTTAAGGTGTCTTCTAGGTCATTAGGAATATTACGTGTTATTAAGAATTAACATCTAAAACTAATTACAAGATAATTCAATCTCATATCCATTAATCTTAGTTTCATTTCATCATAGTCATGTAAATTAATCTTAGTTGCATCAACACTACATTCTTGCTTAGGGTGTTTTTCATATTTGCACAACTCCTAAGGGGATCAATTGCTTTTAAGAAGTCAAAGGTCTTATATCCATTAGGATATTAGGCCCTATTATAATTCTCAACACAACTCCTTGCTTAGTGGCAAATACAAAAGATATAAGCAAATGATAGAAATTTCATTAACAAAGACCAAGTCACATGACATGACCTAGTCTAACAGTAGGCTACATGATGCATTCATGCCTGCAATAGTAGGAGTGCATATTTGTCACTATATTAAAAGCTAAGTTCCTGACCACAAGTTCCAATATTTTTTCATATCATATTAGTCAAACAACAAAAAGATGAAAAACAATATCATACTAGCAATCAAATGAGCACATTATTCTCACTCAACTCTTAGCTCTTATTTTATGTATGATTTCATTTATATTTATTAGAATTTAAATGTAGATTATATAATATAAGAAAACATTTATCCTCATATTGTTATATCATCATAATAGATTATATAATAAATTATGCACAAGATTTTCAAAAAAACTCTTGTTGTGAGAAAATTTTATGCTTCCTCTTTCTACATAATCTAGGTCTACTACTGATTAAAACAATACATCAAGTCAAATTTAGAAAATAAGAGAAGTATTGAACAATTAAGAAGAATAATGTGCTTATTGTTTTGGCATGATGTCAATTTTGACCTTATTCATTGAATATTTAGTGATGTGATAGAAGATTGGAATTTGGGTTCTTGACATGTAACAAAGATAAGGAGGGCAGGTAAAGCTACTTTGAGGTACCTACTATGAGGACATGATTGTACCCTTTGGCCTAGTTTGATTGGTGCAACCTAATTTGTTATCAATGTAGCCTCCTACGATGTGTCTACTTGTGTCTTTTGTACCTAGCATGAAGAAGCAATATGTTAAGAAGCACATTGAGGTTTATTATAAGACGGAGAAAGAAATAATCTTGGCTTATATAATTAATAGAAATCAAGTCCCTTAAAAATTATATAAGCATGAAAAACAAAAAAAACAAGAAAGTAATTATGATGCAACTAGGATTAAATTGAGACTAAGACCTATGTGACTAACTTTAAATGATGATGCAATGAGTTTTGGATGTCTTCTTTATCTGTACGAATGACCTAGGATATGTCCTAAACTACATGTCCCTAGTTGTCAATTTAAATTAATTAGGAAAAGGGAAAATAAGATATATATACACAAAATAGAATAAAACACATGTAAAACTATAACATATACATTTGTATCCCTTATATATCTAACATATTCAATGAATTCAAACTTTTTTATATGAAATGGAATAAACAACTATCAAAACTATATATATAACTATACATATAAATACACAAAACAACATTATAAAAAAATAACAACCACCACCGATACAACTAACTATTTACAAAACTATACAAACTTCACCATAACATTACATTTAAAATTCATTTGATAATTAATTCAAAAACTTAAACAACACTTTAAAACCATTAGTCAACCACTTCAACCCTTTAAACAGATATGATAGAAAAAAGACGTGCTCACGATAAAATAGCCATTTATCACGTCTAACTATTTCCATGTGACATCTGTAAACAAACATTTGACTTAGAGCGCTCCCAATTTTTAAAAAATTAGAAAAAAGAAGCGCAAAGTTATATTTTTTTAAAAATTAATAACTATTATAGTGGAAAGAGAGATGTGCGGGTTGTTTGCCAAATCTCCATATGAGCTGTCCCAAATTTAATACATTAATAGGTGTGTAAAGGGAAATCATTTTTCTAAAGATATGATTACCTTTGAGATGTGACGTAGCATTCAAACCACAAGGGGACATCTAAGTAGATTAAGTCTATCCTATATATTTATAATATAAATATATCAATTAAAAACATTATATTTTTTTCACATTTCTAGTGATATGGTATTTTTTATTCCTATATTTTTTTAAATTGTGGTATAGGTTCTTTTATATTTATTATTTTGCGATAAGTTTAAATTGGAATTAAATATATTAGCATTCGAGTTGTCATTAATATTCTTTTTTTCTGTAGTTTAACATATTGGATGGATTTTGTCATTCTACATAGGAAAATACTCTTTTATGTCTTGACAGTAGTATGGATGGGCTCCATCTAGAGGTTAGAATATTTTTTCTTGTTTGGACCTTACGATTTTGCCACAACAAAATGAAAACTATACTAGAGATATTTTTGACTCTCAATCTTAGGGGAGTGAAGATAATGCTCTCATTGATTGGGAGTTGATTGATGATAGAAAAGACTTCCTTGATGGAGATGGGGTAACCTTTGTGAAGGAGACCTTCTCTTAGGTGAAGCTTTGTATCTTTAGGAGCTTAACCTTTTTATTTCATATTTAACATTATGATTTCGGGAAATTCATTGTTTGCTATATAAAATAAAATATTTATTTGGTGTGCAATTTTTCTTTTTTTAGAACTACTTGATAGTTAACTTTTAATCGAATAACTTCAATACATTAACATCAAGAGATACTAATGCAACCAAGGTCAAGGGGTCCTATCAAACAACCCTTGACCTTGTAGCCAATACAATAATCAATAGCAAAAATGTTCAAAAACTCACAAATTCAAATTCTATTAACTTTAGGCAATATAAATTCAATACAAACATACAATAATAGATCAATATGATCTCAATCACCTCTCTCAAACTTCCCCAAAAAATATTTTCCAACCAAAAGGATCCCCCAACATGAATCAATCTCCATTTTATTCATCGAGCTATTAGGAAATCAAATCAAATTAGATTCAAGTAGTTACAACAATAGATTCATTATAGAAATGAACAAAATCTAGATGTAGGTCAAAATTTCATGCATGCTAAAAGTTCATAGATGCAACAACAAGAAAAAGATCTATAAATAATCGTTCAAACAAAATATTTCACTTCATGATCAGATGGGAAACAAAATTCTACAACTATAATAGGTGACATCATCTTCATCATTTTTTGCTTACTGAATTGAATATTTTAAGTAGCGCAAATATTTGGTTTAGTTACATTCATCTACAATTGTACAATGATGATGTCATCATTAAGACTATTCATTTGAACCAGATGGCTAAACTTTGAAATTTTTTTATCACATGAGTTCATCTACAAATCCTGATGTCCAAAAAAGATTGCAAACAATAGTTGGATAAGGAACTTCCCAAAAGAGGCGGATGAACAAGGAATTCTTGTAAAGCTTGATGACGTCAAAGTTCTCACAAATGTGAAGGAAACCATCGGCACCAATGGTGCACTCAAAACATTGGAACTGAATGTAAACAAGTTGGTTCAGCACCAAGTCTCTACAAAGGTCAATAGCAAGCTAAAAACTCACATAAGGCTGGGTTCAACAACAACCCATAAGTACAAACCAATAACAAATGAAAAATCCACAAAGTCATAACTAGCCAAATTGTGCCCAATTCTCACCAAATTCAATTTGCAACTATCCACTAGGATCCTCTACAAGGTGATGCCTTTAATTTGACCCAACTTTCTTTTAAAAATATTTGAATTCACAACCCAAAAACCAACAAAAAGAAACAAAATTGAAAGAAAAGAAAGGAAATATTTTTGGTTGAAGCAAGATTATTTGTGGACTTGGATGCTCTTGGATTATACACATTACATCTAGCTCTTACTAGTGATTTAGTGAATATAGTTAGACAATGTTAATTTGTTACATAGATTGTAGTTAGCTATATTTTAGGATATTATTGTTGCAATTGATTTTTTTTTTTGGAACATAAAACAAAATGTAAAGGAGCATATGTAGTTATGGGTATTAGAAGGGGCAATACAATTCCAACATGAGACAAGTTTTTAGGTGAAAGTTGTTACAAAATATAGCTATCAATTAGAAAAGAATATTAAATTTCATTTGTGCATATCTTAATGTATAGATTTAATGACATTAGAAATATCACTCAAAGAGGCAAAATAATTTTAAAGCCAACAATATAATTTGATTAAAGTCAATATTCATTTTCATATTAATTTACCTTGCCACCTTACAAAAGAAAATGACTATTATGGCATATATGATAGTACTCATGTCATTCAAGGCATTAATAGAGTTGAAATTTGACTTAACAAATTAAAGGTGTTTGACATGTAATTTATATATTAAAAAAAAAAGATAAATGCAAAATTGATTTTTGCAATGACTATTCCCTACATGAACCAATAGAAAGGAAGATAAATTATATTTTTATAATTATTTAAAAAAGAAAATTAATTATAGACCATAAGATTGTTACTCAATTTTTTTAATTCTATATGCTCATTTGCTAAACTAATAAAATAAATTGAATGGTATGGATGCATTATTATCCCTATCCTAATAGGAACTACTAAAGAGAAACTCTTATCTTCAAAATAATTATTAGAGAAACACCATGAATTTTCATAAAATCTCTTCTAATTTATCAAAACAAAAAAAAATTACAATTTTATTAAATATATAATTATACATTATTTAAGTTTTTAAATTTATAATTTTTATTTTTTATTTCTAACATTTAAAATATTAATCATGATTCCATTAAATTTCTTTGTATTATTTATATATCAATTTTTTACTTCAAGATCTACCTCATTTAAAAGTAGAAAAATATGAGTGTATTCAATCTTGTTAAAGTTATTTGCCATCATTCCCATTCCCAATAGGCAAGTTGCTCTAGATCTCCATTGATATAACAGTTCAATACTTTATATAAATTAGTTGAAAAGGCCAAACAAGTTAATGTGGCACAAAATATCTCTTGAAAATCTAAAAATAGATTATTCTAATTAGAAGATTACACAATATGGTTGAACAATAAAAATTGTTGTCAATATTTACCCTCAAGCTATGAATTTAACCAGGGTTTTTTCTCTAATTTTCTCATTTTGTACACTTTTTGGTTTAACTAGTTTATCTACATCTTATTAGATAATTCCTAAGATATAATATATCTTCTATGAATAAAATTGTGCATAGAATATACAAGAATATATGTCAAATTTAATTTTTATTTTAAATTTTAAATTAATACATAAATTTGAATTTACACTAGTGTACTTGGTTGTCATAATAGTAAAATAAATTTAAATTTAAATATTTAACTTGTATTATGCTTTGAAATAACTAACATTAATAGATGTAATACCCAATACTTATAACTTTGGCTCAAAATTAAGGAGAATGTAAAAGACATGAATCCAAATAAGAAAGGTAAATTGGTGTGGTGAAAATATATATTCTAGCTCCTCCTGATCTATAACAATATCCTAACTTACTATTTGACTACTAACAATCTTCTTATAACTCCTCACATAGTGATACACAAACACAATGCTTAAAACACCTCACTTGCTCTATTCCTCTCTTGTATCCCCTTCAAGATGCAATATTGAGTTTTTAAACTTCTTCCATGCCCTTAAATTTCAACCATATTAATGCCTTGCAACAACCATGAATAAGATAAATAGTGTCTTTATCCCTAAGAGGGATTACAATAAGGTGATTGAACTACCACCATTGCCATTCCATCCATGTTGGTGTGGCTTTCACCACTACAACACTCTCTCCCCAAAAATTTGAACATTAACCCAAACATAGGGCACGAGTACAAAGTCACCATGAAATAAAAAAAAAACCAAAACCAAAATTTGCTAATTTCTTGATGCTAGGTTAAATGAAATGGTATCTAAAGACATCAACATTATCAAACTCCATATTAGGGGAGAGGGGCCTATAGTGGATCGCCCTAGCTTTGTGTTTCTCAAAATCTTATGTGAAAATTTCAAATCACTTCCAATTTTGTACAAAGTTTATTTGGCAAGTCATGTGCTTCTATATTTCATTTTAGGGTCACATCATCAAATATGATGCCATATCAGCATGCTTTTTGTTGAGGTATCCAAAAAGGCCCAAAAGAAAAAATGAGACCGATAGTGGTGCTCTAAGTCATGTTTCATTGGTGCACTGATGTGGCATCACATGATTTGTCACTTTGTGTACTTTATGGATAAAAAGTGTTTTGCAATTGGATATTGAAGTGCTCCACTATAGGGCCCACTGAGGACTACTTCTATCCTCACTATTGGACCCTACTCCATTATGGGCCCCTCTCCCCTATATCAAACCTTAATAATTCATGATGATAAGATTTGACTTTAAAACCTTCTTGATATCCTTTTCAAAATAAAATATTCAACCTTCCTTATAATTTTTCCATTTCAAACTTTTAACATTAATATCACTCAATATTCATTTTAGACTCCTAGATAATGTTAAACATTAGGATTTATATTAATTTAGCTAACGAGAGGGATATGTGATAAGGATTCTAGGTTAGTGATGAATCCTAACCATAGGCAAATAACTAACAAAGATCATCATTTGACAATCAAGACCACTATCAACAAGGTTTATCCAACTGTTGATTATTAATCAACTCAAGCATGTCTTAATAGGGATAAACAAAAATTCAAAAAAGGTATCTAATTTGACCAACTTGCAATCATATTATCTTAAAACCTTTACTTTTTGTTAACATCGCTACAAATCTATGATGGCTTCATGCAAATTCACCATTAACAATTCACTGTCGTGGATAATTCATCACATTAACATTTTTTTAATATATATGTATATTTGCAATAGTACAACAATAGATATGGTTGATATTGTTGTATAATTGATTTATTAGAATAAAATAAAATATATTGAATTTCTTTTTCATTTTTTTATCATAAATCAAAGTTCTAATTGGATATGCGATGAATTATCCACGATGAAGAATTGTTGGTGGTGAATTTTCCACAATATGAATTTGTCATGGCAATGAAGTGTTGGTGGTGTATTGTTGGCAGTGAATTTTCCTAGAGCCATCCATGATAATACCCTCTATCATTAGTCTCTTCATCTAATAAAGGAATTTTAACTCATAAAACTCAACAAAAAATAAGTTAGTGATGATTAATTTATAATAATTGAATATAATAAAACCACAAATCTAATTATAATGTAATAGTAACAATTAATATAATATTTTGAACATTCATATCTAGGTAATAATCTTTTACATTCTCATTCCAATAAAACACATATTTGCCCTAATTAAATCATTTAAATCCTAATAATAAGTAATTTGAATGGGAAAATGAACCCAAAAAGACCTTTGAGAACTAATACGCACCTCAGTAACTTATGTTTCTTTATAAACCATATTTCAACTACTTGATACAAGCACATACTACTATTCTATTAAAGTGGAAACTGAGATAGTTGATTTCCCATCATATTAACTCTTAGGGGAAATATAATGTAGTTTAAAGAACTAAGTAGATTTCAACAACATAATGACATGCAAATTAACACTTTAAGAACATGAAAGAAGAAGAATAAAAGACAAAAAAAAAGCAACACAAATATATGTGGGGAATTTTTTTTTGAGTAAAAAACCCCATACTCCAAATCATTGAACCAATGTATTAATCTGCAACAAACTTTATCACTTGATACACTTGCAAGATCACAACCTTAACATGGAGATTTACATCTTTCTCTTCTCTAGAGGAAATCTAATAGCATAACCCTACAATGAAATTTTTTCCTCACAACTCCTCAAAAAACTCTCATATTTATAGAGAACCAAGATAAATGCCTAAAAAAGAATCCTCAATCTTCTACAAATTCAATATCTATAAAATCTCAAAAAATGTGAACTTTAACTCAACCTAATAATCCAAAAATAACCTTATCCTCATCTTGGGTGTCCATATAAAAAAAGCATGCATTATCCATATCATGGGCACCTAAAATAGATAAATCCAAAAACCAACTTTATTCCTCTTTAGTTTTGATATAGTAACTATTAACCGAGACTCTCAAGTCAATTTATGAACTTTCCAAAATAAATCTTCACCAATATGGAAGCATGTGACATCATCCTCTTATAAAATAGGATCTCCTAAAGTGGGTGCCAACTTCCTAATTAATAGGGATATTGCAATATGTCATCACTTGCCATGTAGGATGTCACTCAACAATAGGACCCACAAAGTGAATGACCACTTAAGAAGTTAATACATTAAGATAAATTAATATACATAGGAAACAATCAATTAATTAAAGTTAGGACTCAAAGGTTGAGACACCTTAATCCCAACATTCTACCACTTGTCAAGAGTCTATTGCAATCAGCTGGATTTCAATTGCTAGGAGCCAAACAATGAAACATCATCACAACTATTAATGAAACCACATGAATATCTAGACCTAATCAAGCATTCCTACAAATCTAAAAAAAAATCATCCAAAAAACTCTAAGAGTTTGAACATAATATCTCCAAAAATCTACAAACCACAAATTTTTATTAACATGTAAAACTTACAAAATCATCTTCATGTAAATCTAGATCCACTTAAACATCCTAAAAAATAGATCATCACATGTCATCTAAAATGTAATGGAATTTCTCAGATCTACACAAACCTGTGTCTTTTTAGAAAAAGGAAAACTGTAAACCCTTCAAAGGAAACAAATTGTCCAGAAGCTTATAAAACATGAAATATACCAACTTCACAACACACAAGTAACCAGTAGTAAAACATATACTGACATTTCCTTAGTAAGAAAGCTACAAACCTCCTCACACCATGTATGAAGCATACATGCAAAAGTGTAACTATATTACATCCAAAAATACCCCACATAGGAAACATAATTTGAATAATAATTCATCTATAGATCTATAAAACCACAAGCTTTGATTTAGCATGTAGAAACTTGTAAAACCAATGTGATTACGAATACACATGTAAATCCATATCCACTTATGATTTGGAAGACCCACAAGTTTGAAAACAAGTCATAACAATTAGACAAAAAAAATGAAATATCATAGATAAGAATAACCATAGATTTTTGAATGAAAAATCCACAAAACCATCAATTCTAACCAGCATGAAACAAAGACATGCATGTACAACCAACCAAAGGAAGAAGAGGTTTAAGAATTTCAGGCCCCTTTGTGGGCCAACTCCACAACCACCATCATGTACAAGCATACAAAGGAGATAGGCTATTCTAGAAGCTTTTAGATCATTTAGTAGTCAACTTCATGGCCTACATGCATTTAGGGCTAATGAAATAGTTCCTTCAAATGCCAGGGACTAAATCCAAGCACCCAACATAAGCACATCTAACCATAGTCATGACAACTCAAGTTTCTCCATATGACCAGGGAGCCAAAAATAGACACCCAACATGAATACTTTGTTGCACACGACCACAAAATGTAAGAAAACCACCATGCATGATGGTTATAATATATTATCAAACATGATCTCCAAATTAATATGATTTTAAATGTAGTTCCACATGATCAAATCCATAAAACTCCATCTTCTCCATCCTTCAAAATTCATGTTGTCTCATGAAAAACAAGATCAATTGTAAAAATTCACTCAAATAAAGATTAATAATCAACCAATTCCTTCAAAATATATTCCCTCAAGCTTTCCAAACTAAAAAATCACAATAAAAGAAATA
>VDFB02225942.1:0-21717 GCA_007258455.2 Sequoia sempervirens | reverse complement strand
TCAAAGAATGAAAAGAGCAATGTTGAATGCTGCTACTATCATAAATTTGGCCATTGTTTAAGTGAATGCTCGACAAAGCAACGCGATCATTCAAAAGAAAATGTAAATGTGGTTGATTCAAATGTGTCTGAAGGAAATTAGTCCACAACCTTCATCATGTGCACCATTGGTGAAGAAGCCCCAAAGTGCAGTATTTGGACAATAGTTACGGCAACCACATGATGGTAATGAAAGTCTATTTTATTTTATTGATAAAAAATGTGAAGTTTGAAATAAGGCAGAGACGATGGGTAGTTCTGGTTGTGGGAAGCTGATCTATTATGATCTCAACAAGCAAGGTGAGAAAAGAAGAATACCAATGCATTTCTTGCTCTAGGTTAAGCAAAACCTCATGGTGTTGGTCAACTAATCCAAAATGGATACAAAGTGTTGATGGAGAAGGGTCAATGCATCATTTATGACAACAATGAAAGGATGAAGGTGTTTACAACAGTTTAAATGACAAAGAACTAGATGTTTCATTTGAAGATTGAGACATGTTTCTCATCTTAGTCCATTGTTGCACCTTTGATAAATGGAAAATGTATAGTAGTACAACAAGTAGCACTTAAGAGCACCATTCAAGACCCCTCCAAGCTATTACATCTTAGGTATAGAAATTTAAGCTAAGTTGGTTTGAGTCTTTTGTCCAAGAACAATATGATTGATGGTTTTCCAAGAATAATAGAGCCTAATGTTAGATGTGAAGCTTGCATTTTGGGCAAGCAACATAGGCAGCCCTTTCAATCGGGCATCTCTACAAGGAAAAAAATACCATTGGAGCTGGTGCACACATATTTGGTAGGCTCTATGCAAATCATTTCTATTGGTAAAATAAAATTTTTTATGACCTTTATTGATGATTACAACTGCAAGACATGGGTCTATATTTTGCAACATAAGTCTGAAGCATTTGATAAGTTTTGTTGTTTAAGGTCCGAGTTGAAAGGAGAGTGGACATTTATCAAGGTCCTAAGGTTAGATTGAGGAGGATAGTATACCTCCAATTTGTTTGTGATTTTTTGCAAGAAAAATGTCATCAAGAAGAAGCTAATAGTCAATTATACTCTACAACAAAATGAAGTGGCTAAGAGAAAGAATAGGACCATCATGGAGATGAAAAGGAGCATGATGAAAGCAAAGGGACTCCCTATTAAATATTGGGGAGAGGTTGTAGCAATAACTATTTATCTGATTAATATAAGTCCAACAAAGGCGATCCATGATAAGATCCCTTGAGAGGCATAAAAAGAATGCAAGTGGATGGTTGAGCACTTGAAAGTGTTTGGACGTGTGGCATATGCCCACATGCCTAAGAAAAATAGGTAGAAATTGGATGACAAGGGTGAAAAGTGCATTTTCAGAGGCTATAGTGAAGAGTCTAAAGCCTATAGGCTATATAATCTAGTCACCAAGAAGATAGTGATTAGTAGGGATGTGGAGTTCTTTGAAGATGAGTCATGGGATGGAGTGATAGATTCTAATAGCTTAGAACTACTCCTGACAGCTCCTGAAGAAGCTAAAACAAAACAAGAAGTTCAGCAAAATGAGTCTACAGTTGCTCCTCAAAGCATCAAATGAGCTCTTGAAATATTTGGAAGAGCTCTTAATGGCTCTTGACAGCTCCTAAAGCAATAAGATAGTTAGGAAGACAAACACACATAGCCAAAGGATTAGCTCTTGAAGGCACCGGTCGATCTCTTGAAAGCTCTGGATGGCTCCTGAAAGCTTCTAAAGTGAGCAGACAAAAAGGAAAGCAACTAGAGTCAACTAGAAGATTGGCTCCTAAAAGTTGTAGAAGAGCTCCTGAAAGCTCTGAAAGAGCTCTTAAGAGCTCTTGACAGCTCCTAAACTTGCCTGTTCAGTAGAGCAGTAGTAGTAGTGAAAGTTCAGACCCCACTCTCACTTCCCTAATGCCAAAGAAGACCAAGAGTCTAAGGGAGATCTACCAAGATGAAAGGTATGATGAAAAATTGTATGAGAGTGTGAATTTTAAATTATTTTCTCATAGTGATCCGATTTATTTTGAGGATGCTATGAAAGAAGGGAAATAGTGTGAGGCATGGATGACGAGATACATGCAATAGAAAGTAACAACACATGGGAGTTAATTGATTTGTCTCCCAACAAGCAAGTTATTGGGGTGAAATGGGTCTATAAGACCAAATGCAATGCTAAAGGAAGGATAGAGCAACACAAACCAAGATTAGTTGTCAAGGGGTACAAACATCAGTTTGAGAGAGATTATAATGAAACATTTGCACCCATTGCAAGGATGAGACTGCGTGGGTAGTCATAGCAATCACTGTCCAACACAAGTGGAAGGTATTTCAAATGGACGTGAAGTCTGCCTTTCTAAATGGAGTGTTGAAAGAAGAGGTATATGTGGAGCAACCATTTAGATATGAAGTTCTAGATCAAGAACACAAGGTGTATAGGCTGAAGAAAGCTTTTTATGGGCTGAAGCAAGCTCCACGAGCATGGTACAATAGGACTGACTCATATTTGATGAGTAGTGGTTTTAGCAAAAGTGATTGTGAGCCCACTCTTTACATCAAGACAACTAATGGTAAGGTTTTGATTGTTGTCTTGTATGTTGACGATTTAGTTTTTATTGGGGATGATTATTTCTTCATTGTTGATTTTAAAGAGACCATGAAAAGAGAGTTTGAGATGATAGATGTGGGTCTCTTGACATATTTTCTAGGTATAGAAGTAAAAAAAAATCATCATGGTATATTTATCTCTCAAGAAAAGTATGTAAATGAGATCTTGAAGAGATTCAGGATTCTTGAAAGAAAACCTACCCCAACACCAACAACCATAGGTTTAAAGTTGAACAAGAAAGATTGCAACAACAATGTGTATCTGAACTTGTTTAAGAGTTTGGTTGGAAGTTTAATATATTTAATAGAAACTAGGCTTGATATAATGCATAGTGTGAGTCTTATTTCTAGGTTTATGGAGATTCAAAGGGACACCCATTGGAAAAAAAGTAAAATAATCTTGAGGTATGTGAATAGCACCAAAGGATATGGCATTTTGTACACAACAACAAATGAGTTTGGGTTGGTTGGTTACACAAATAGTGATTGGGTAGGAAGTTTGGATGATAGGAAGAGTACATCAGGCTATGTGTTTCATTTGGGATTGAGAGTCATCTCATAGGATTTCAAGAGACAATCCATAGTTTCTCTATCTATAGCTAAGACTAAGCATATAGCAGCAAATGCACCAGCATGTCAAGCTATCAAACTATTTGACAGAGATTAATCTTGACAGATTTGAAAGAAGAACAAGAGGATGGAATAGCAATCTTTTGTGATAATGTTTCATCAATAGCGTTGATGAAAAATCCTATATTTCATAGAAGAAGCAAACACATTGAAATCAAGTATCATTTTATTAGAGAATTGATTTAGAATGGTGAAATTAAAATGACATTTTGCAGGTTTGAGCAGTAGCTAGTAGACATATTCACTAAGCCTTTGAACAAGGATAGTTTCAAGCACCTAAGGAGCAGATTGGGCATTGTTGATTTGAATCAAGACTATTCATGTTTCACCGACAGAGGACCAAGGGGGAGTGTTAGAAAATTAAATGTTCCTAAGCCTCTGCTCTCATGTTAGACCCCCTGTTTCACCTACCCGTTAGGAGCCCCCAATTTCAATGGCAATTTTTGGGATCTTCATCCTTGTAGCTCCTAACAACCCCTGTAGTTAATGCGGTAGAAATTTTTGAATTCCTAATTAATGGTGGTAGGTAATTTTGAATCTGAGAGGGAATGTTGAAAGATAAAAGGAATGAAGGAAGATTATTTTGTCAGTTGGAAAAGTTAGAAGAATTCCTGACCAACAACAATTTGAAGGGAGTGTTTTAATTTTTTTTTGTGTGATTCAGAGAAGTTAGTGTGAGCCCCTAGAAGCTCCTGAACAACAACTGTTTGTTTTGTGATTGAGCAGTGATTGCTCCTAAAGAGATTTGCGTAGCTCCTACTAGTAAGCTCCTGAAGTTATTTGTTTTTGGTTGAGCAACTAATGAAGCTCCCAACAAATTGTAGTTCATAGTTTAGAGTTTATTTCTTGAAGCTTTCTGTTTAATCTTTCATGTATTATTCATTTCCAATTTATTGAATACAAAAGGAAGTTGCATGTCTCCTTGTTTTGTTTGTTTATTCCTCATTTGTATTCCCCTGTTGTTTTAGGGAAACAGACCAACAACTCTGTGATTTCTGTGCATATAGAAAATTTGACATATTTCATCCAACGCTTGCATTCCAAAGCACGAGTTTGGTTTGTAACTATCCTTTATTTTTCGCTGAGTAATTTCTCCCGATTTAAAAAGAATTATTATCCTATTGGTTGGTTTCGGTTAATGTTTTAAACACATGCTTTTGCCTATAAGTTTTAATGTGTGTTTCTTCAATGCTCGTTCATTGTCAAATGCTCTCCCATTGGTTGCTATGTGATCTTGGCCGTTACTTTGGAATTTTCCATTATTATCTTTTTATGTTCCTAATCACTTGCACCACATAAGTATTAGTCGGTCATTTCTGCATTGCTTGTGGTTTGAGTGTTGTTCATGTGAGTTTGCCTTGGGTTCATTTACCGTTATCAATCCATTCATAAATACAAACTTAGTTAGTCATTGTCATAAGAAAATGTATTACATTCTGTCACCATAACGTAAGACTCTCTATAGCGTAGATTTGCTTCTTACTTAATACTGTGCTATTTCCTAAAGAATCGATGGTTGAATAATATAACTTTTCGCAATCAATTGTGATGATGTTGTTTAGTTTACAAATTGTATTTAGTTGTTTATTGATAACACATAGCTCCACTTAAACAAAAGCTTTCAATATTTAAACTTACGTGTCCTCTTTCTTTCTTTTCTAAGGGGTAATGTGAATCTTATAATAAAAGGCAATAAACAGTCTTCTTTCCACAAAATACATGTTTAATTTTATGCCTTAAGATTTGGCAATATTATAACATTCCCTTGAGTCTTCATGAGATTTAAAATAAAGAAAATTTCAAAATAAAGAAAAGTGGGCTGAGAATATTCCACCACTTTAAGTTAAACTTTTTCTTTGTTTTTTTAGTGATTCTCTAGAGAATAGTTACATTTATATATATTATTTTGAGTTTAAGTGGGTATTTTTAGAAAGAATAAAATAAACGTAATAAGGTTATTTTTGAATTATCATGGTAATTCATCTTTTTAGGGAAGTAAAGTATTATGTCTGAATTAATTTAATTAGCATATTTGCATTAGTAAATAAGGATAAAACATTAGGTAATCTAATTTAAATGTTTACATTGAATGTTAGGTAATTTAATTAAAATGTTTAGATTATATGATTCTGAGTAAATGATAGATGATGCAGGTGACTCACTGTTAGCTAACAAGTAAATAAATGTTGATTATTTTTATGATTATTTTAATTAATTTATAGGTGAACATAAATTGTTTTATAATTCTTTATAGTTGATTAGTAAAACATCCAAGTAAATTAATAATTTAGATCAAAATAGAGAATGTCAATCAAATACTATCCTCACTTCAGGAGAATAAGTGTTTTATTTCTTGTATATCTACTTAATTTATTTTCTCTGAATTTCATGAAAGGGAAACGATTGATGTAGATAGATCACATACTACCAACTTTGTATTGCAATTGGATTCCCTACACCATATGAATTCACTATGCCTCTTGAGGATCTTGGTGATTTGAGAGTGGGTGGATTGTATTTTAGATTATCCTCTTTTATGTTGTGTTACACGTTATAACTTTCTTAGTTAAAATCTTAATATGTTTTAATATCTTGTAGTTTCCCTATGTAATTGGTTATTTAGAGTAAATATTATTGCTTATGAACCAATGCATAAAGGACCCAATTAAGTATATCATGTGAGTAAGTTAATGAGTAATCTGAAATGTCAAAATAATGTCTCTTTTAAGTTGTTTGATTGATTTTTTATATTGAGTAATGTGTTTCATTGGCAAAATTTGGGGTGAATATTGGAATTTGTTCAAAATGGAAGTAATGTCCTATTTAAGGAGTATTTATGTTGTAATTTTTTTTTTTGATTGATTGCATGTAGTGTTGGATATGTGTTGATTTTTGAAAGTTTATTTTGTTGTGTTAATTTTTGGTAATGGAGATGTTTGTGGTGAATGTTCTATGTGGGAGTTCTTGAGCTAAGTAGTTATGAATGTCTTCTAGAGGCTAGGGGGAGTTTTTCTGCATGATGTGTTTTATGACTATTTCATTTTGGGAATGATTGATTATGTCTTGGAGATGGGTACATGAGGGTCTTTAGCCATGCACTCTTTATTTTTATTACAATTTTGTTGAGAGTGAGATGGTCCATTCCTTGCTCAGGTTATATACTTTTGTAGTTTTTCATTCTATGCATGATGGCTTTACCCTATTGATTTTGTTGGGTCTTCTTACTGCTAGTAGGGGGAGTGGCTCTCAATGGGGATCAACACACAAAGTGGCACTAGGGTAACCCATGCGGGATTTTCTTAACTCAACGATAACAACAAAATGAATTATGGGAATAGGTAGTTCACACTTTAATCAAGATAAGTGGATGCCTCTCCCATGCCTGTAGTGCTCGTTTAGGCTAAGGATGGGTTGAAAAGGCCTGGTTGGAAAGAAAAACTTCCTTTTCCTCATAAAAGGAAGATTGGTTCCACATGTGTCACCTTATGGGGCCTATGACTAGTGAGAGACTATTGGGGTAACCATAGATGGGGGTCGTCAACTAGTGAGAGAATGTTAGGGTAACCACAGATTGGGGTTAGTGACTAGTGCTAGACTACCAAGGTAACCCATGTTAGGACCATGCGATGGCACTATTCCTTTGTCAGGCTAGTATTCCATTGTTTGTTCTCTTCCCTTGGTGTGTGATGTCCTCTGGAAGTAATGTATGATCTTATGCGTTGTTTAAGTTATTGTAGTGTCAGTTATCGTCTATTTAGCCTTGTTATGTTAGTTTGTGGTCACCTAGTTGTGGTTGTTGTTGTGGGACTAGGTGCTATCTCCTAGCACGAGGAGGTGGACCTTAGGGTTCCACATGGTTAGGTGGAATGTGCCTTGTACTCCATTGGGTTTTCCTTCATGATTTTTAGTGTGTGTTTCGACTACTCTTGGTGTTGTGGACTTTTACACTTGGCCCTATTTGAGTGGATTATATTTCATGTACTTGTATTGAACTATAATTAGTTATTTCATGTATTATGTTTCAGATGTACCCTCCTCACATGTATGCGAGGAAGCAATGTTGTACTTGTTATAATACTGTAATTAATTATTGTACTCTCCCTCTTGTAATCAATAATATAAATGTTGTAATTTGTAGATGTTAGTAAATTGTAATAATCTTGAATGTTGTTATATTGATGACATGAAATAGATGTTCATATTGGTTGATCATATAATGTGATGAAGTGTTGTTCTTGTTAGTTGAATATTGGGATTCATGTAGCATATTCAAGGAACCTTAGAGGACTTAGGTTAGAATGTGAGTTATTGTATCATCTGCAATCTTTAGTATGTTACACTTGAAAAAAAAATTGTTCTATTTTCTAGTATAGTATTGTGTTGTCCTCTGGGGTTTTGTGGCGGGGCATTACAATAGTTGGATATAAGAGAGAAAATCAATATTACACTTCTATTTGTATCATCATTCTTCTATATTTCATATACTTATCTTTCTCATGTCGAGAATGATGTGAATAATTGGGGAATTTAGGCCTCTTCCATGTTGACACAACTTTTTATTTTTTCTTCATCCCACTTTGATCTATTTGGGGCTGATGATAGTTCATACATACTATACTATATTTATATACCTACATCTATGAACAATTCTAACCCCAAATATTTGGACCCCCTTGTGATCTTTATTTTTTCATCTCTTCTCTTCTCGATGTTGTGGACTCTATATTTTGTTTCTCATGTGATAACATCACACAAATACATCTCGCTATGTATTTGTGTCATAATATCTATTTGTATTTCTCTTATCCTTATAATTATATGTGTTCCTTTGCATATAGAAAATTTAATTCTAAGAGGGGGCTATCATATCATCTTATTTTAAAAAAAAATGACTCAAAAAATGTCTTAATTTCTTATGTCTCATCATCTAGCTTGGGGGCAACTTGATAGGACCTATCCTTTTTTTTGTTATTATCCTACAACATAGTTTGTAGAAGCCATAAAGCTATCTTCTTGTTAGATGGTCTTTGGCCTTGCTAACCATACCTATTAGCATCATATTTTACTTGATCAAATTATGTCATGTCTATGAAATTTATCATGTATATTTTCACTCTTTTCCTAACATATTTATCTACAAATAATATGTTTGTGGTGAAATTACAATCAAATTTGAAGGATGGAATACTTCTATCATCTTCATGTCCTATATTTTCTTCTCTATCGAATATATTGGATTGAAGACTCGTGTCCTCTTTGTCCTAGGTATATTCTCTTCAACATCTTTCTATTTTATCTTACACATGTTTAGAATACATATGCTTGCTAAAGTGGGGGAAAAATTTAATGTTGTAAAATTACACCCCACAAATTTCACATTATATAACCTTCCCTTTAGCCTAATGAAAGACAATAATGCAAATTCACCTTTTCTTTACCTTTAATTCCACCCTTAAACCTTATGTTTTAGGTATTCAAATTATTTTTTGTCAAGTACATTTTTGTAATGCATAGACGTCTATGCATTGTCCAAATTTCTCAAAAATATTCCCAAATCTATGGTAGATACAATAAAAAATGGCCTTTTAAATGTTATTCTTTCATTCAAACTCACATTATCTCATTCTACAATATGATTCTTCCAATATTTGACTCTAGCTCTCAATTTCTCACTCTTAATTTCTCTTCTAAATCATTATTCTTACAATTTCTTGGCTTCTACATTGACATATTTTCTCTCTCAACTTATCTAGAGTGTTACATTCTCTCCTTCGATATTGTTACCTTGCTTGAGGAGAGTTATCTTCACTCTTTCTGTTAGATTATCACATTTATATCAATATTATATTGATATTCTAGTTTGTCTACTTTCTCTATCTTGTCAATCTATTTTGTCTATTGTCTATCATTTTGTCTATTTATCTATTTGGCTATCCATGGAGATTTAAACACCAAAATGAGGATTCAACTAAGACAAGCCTCAAAACAACCCAATATTTTTCCTTGTTTCTATGTGTGTAGATTATTCATTTGGAGAGTTATAGGAGGCTACATAGCATAGGACCTCTCGTAATTTTTTTTTTCTATTATAAATTTTCATCTCATTTCATTTAGTTTAAATTATTTCCTATTAGTTTAATTCTTGCTATTATTTCTATTATTTTTATCATTCTATTAATTTAGTAAAACATTCATATTTTAGTTCCCTAATAGATAGTAGGATTTGGGTGTTTTTGTGAGCATGTTCTTCTCTTGGTCTGTACAAGACCACAACCTATCATGGTGATGTCCATGCACCATGTTTTCATCCTTGTCCAAGAGCTAGCCAACTTTCTATAGAGACCTTTGAAGTCTTCTCTTTTGGTCTCTAAAGTCCCTTTTCCAAAAATTATCCTAAAATATAAGATATAGTCAAAAATCCCTTTCTCCTTCCATCTTTGTCACTTGATAATTTCCTTTGAGGTAGATGAGGAGCGTTTCCTCCCTATATACTCTTCTTTTTCCTAGAGATTCGAAGTACTAAATCTCCTTTACAATTCACTAAAAAATTAGTCAAATTTTTTCCATAAACCACATGGTGTTAGCTAATTTCTCACTGAGGTGATTTTAAAATTATAAAAAGAGTTAACATTTTGATGGGAGCACTCTAGACACTATGTTACATTTTCTAAAAAAAATAGGACCTCTTTATGTGGTACTCATTTTTGAAACCCTTAATCATTACCATTTTTAAAAATAAGTAGTTTAGAAAGTAGATTTAAAGCACTAGAACTTTAGTTCTTATTGCATCTTCAAATTTTGAGCATAACTATCTTCATTTTATCCTCAAGTATCAGAATTTTCTTATTTGAAAATACAAAGTGACATCTTAAGATATACTTTTTATGCCACAAATTGGTGCACTTACCCAAAACTATATTTCTTCACTTTGATTAGTAATAGTTTTCTCCCAATATCTACAATACTATTTTTATATTCTCTAAATATTCTTCATTATTATTACTAAAATTTAAAATATAATAGATCCTAATCATCAAAAACTATTTCATATCTACCAAAAACATAGAAATGTTAACACTAGTTTCTTTTCCACTTTCCTCATCAATAATTCACATTTCTATCAATATCCATTTGAATTATTGCATACCCTATACAATCATGTATTTTAGTAGTGTGTAAATATCACTAAGTTTTCTAATTATCTTTGTTAAAAAATATCCAAACCATGGAATATTATTGCCTATATTCATTCACTTTGAACTGTACAATTTTGGGTGTGGAATGCTATAGCTCTCTTGCTCAATTAAGGTTTTTCACCTAAATGAAAGAGAAAGATTACACATAAAATCTAGGTGGTTCACTCAAAATAATTCAATTACAATAAAAATAAGCCTAGATTCAATTATCTAAATACAAAAAATTGATAAAGTGTATTGATTATTTATGCAAAACCTAAGAAATGCAAAGTATTTGAAAACATACCATGATATGTAGAAATGAACTAAAAACATGCAAAAATGAAAAAAAAAAACCTTAATGAAACTGAATGGAGTGCACATGGAGATAGAATGTTGATGCTGGAAGGTTCTCAAATATTTTAGAAATCATTGTTGATGACCACTGGGACTCATTCACCAGAGATGGAAAATTAGTCTATCTTCTGGTAAACTCTATTGAAATAGGTTTTGAAGTGTCAGGAACTGAAAACCTTAAAAATCACTTTATCCAACCTGGTAGTGGGACTCATTCACCATATATGGCGAATCAATCCACCTATAGAAATCTAAAAATTCTCAAGTCAACTCTGTGGGTCCATATTTGTACTTGTTTCTTTGTCGGGTTGACGGATCCAAATCTATATAAAATGGGTTGAATGATGTCTACAAGCTTGAATTAGGTATTTTTTGACTTGAATAGCTTTGATGACTTGTTGGCCACTTTTCAACACCTATCTCTTTGAAAAATATTCCTACAAGACCTACAAACACACATGTAAAGAGGGGGAAAGTGGTTAAGGGTTAGAGTATAGGGGTTTTCCTTGGTCAAACCCCACTTTTGTAATCAAACCCTTGATAAAGAAATGAAATAAGAAACAAATGATGAAAAAATAACATGCAAGTGTCATAAACTCACCAAAACCTTTTTGTTGAAGTCTGAAGATATTTCAGTGGTTAATCCAAGATGCTTGATTCAATGATGCTATGATGCTTGAATGCAATAATGAGATGATTGAATAGATGAATGAGTGAACTAGGTGATTGGGGGTTAAAATGGATAGAAAAACACTTATTTATACAAACTTATGCCCTAATTTCCTAAAAATACAACATCATAGGCGGACCTAAGGTCTTAATGAATAAAAACTCAAAATAAACTTGAATTTATTTTGAATTTTTTTCCAAGAGGGACTCATTCACCGCCCATGGAAAATGGGTCCCACTCAAGGCATACAAGTGGGTGTTGGGGATTAAGTTTCCTTTAATGATATTTTTTAGGTTTATATTCAAAAACACACTTAATTAAGGCCTATAAGAGCATAAAGGGGTCAAATAAAACATAAGAAAGGTGTAATTAGTGGTGACAAGCCTAGAAAAGCATGGAAGTTTGTTACAAGACTTTAAAACACTTTGAAATAAGACTTGATAAGGGATAAAAATGAATATTTAGATGAATTATAATAAGAGTCTAGAAGAGTGTAGAAATGTATTACAACACTTCACAACATCTTCACAAGATGTCATAAAGTCTTAATAATTTGAATAGTCAAGACTTAATGTGAATGTATAAGTTGCATTATGACATTGAATCTAAGAAAAATAGGCCAAGCATCATAGGAAAAATACCTAAATGACCATAAAAAAAATGCAAATATTCATTTTTTTATGGTACATTTATCCCCCATTTTATTGAGAGGATGAAATTGCTTCAAAATCATGTGCACTAAAGTAGCCATGCATATTGAGAGGGATCCAAATGCACTTATACTAGCAAGATGAGACAAGAACGATCAAGAGTGATGATCAAGCCCCCAAGATGAAGATCCCATGGAAAACTAAGCACAAGAATAGAGGAACACACATATGAAAGAGAAAAAGAAAAAGAAGAGGAAAAAGAAAAAGTCAGATCAAGCTTTAATCATTTGTCTAGTTAGTTGTGGATCAAATCTAGGATGCTTGTCTGAAAAATAAAATGCATACTCACTCTAGGGTGACATAACTCATGTTAGTTTGTTAGGTGAGAAGGTCCAAAAGGTGAGAAACATACACTTGAATAGTATGTACTCACAAACACATGGGTGGCTATGGGGAAATTCATGCCTTGGGATGGGCTTCCTACTCAAACATACCAAAGTTATACCTCCTGATAACTTTAATAAGGTGCCACAAAGGAAAATTTTTCGTTTGTGCTTCATGAGACAAGCAAAGATTCATATACTTAGAACTCATGAATAAGAAGGATGGCACCACATGCATGCAAGTTGTGCAAGGTGGCCATATGAATGCAAAATGTAACATGCAAAAGAATGTTCAAAGGAGTCTTTCTTAGTTCATGCAAGGTTTATCACTTAGGGAACATTGTGTCTAATGTCTCCAAGAGAGGACCAATCAAAAAATAGAATATTCACAACTTAGGGGACACAGTGTGTCACATTAGGCCATTAAGAGGAATGTAATATGCTAAGATAGATCACACTTATGAAGGACATTACACCTAATGTCATCCAAAAAGTGACAAAAACATTATATGAAATAATAAGGCTACACTAAGAGCCATGAAAAATACAAAAATGAATAATTCCAATGCATGCCCTCACTTTAAAGGAATTGCCACACTGTTTTGTGATCAATTACTTTAAAGTAGGAAAAAAAAACAAAACATGAGAGCCAACTATGAAAGACCTTATGCCAAGTCATACATTTCCAAGTAAGGCTCCATCATGCAAATGAAAAAGGAACAAAACAAAGAGAGGTTACCCCAAAATAGAACACACTAAACACATAATGAATCTATGTATTTGGGGTTGATATGTTCATTGCTGCAATATTTTGAATGAAAGAGCTTAGAATTGTCATCATTACCCAAATACATAGAACTAGAAGTATGACATAAAGAGAGTGAAAACAAAAGAAAAAAAATTCCATTTGGGTGAACATGGAAGAGACATTGTACTCTCAACACTTTGCATCATCCCCAAAAGGAAAACAAAAATGAAAATAAAAGGAAAAGGAAAAAGAAAAATGGAAAAATATTTTGGGTCAACCACGAAGGAGAAATTTTGGTCTCAATGCCTTGCATCATTCCCAAAAGGAAAACACAAAACAAAGAAAAAAGAAAGTAAAAAACTTTGAGGTCAACATGAAAGAGACATTGTAGTCTCGATGCCTTGCATCATCCCCAAAAGGGAAAAACACAAAACAAAGGGGAGAAAGAAAGGTAAAAGTAAAACATATAGAAGAATGAAGAATTACAAATAGAATAATTTGTACAAAGAGAGAGGACATCAAACATCACATCATGGGGGAACATGATACACACATGTAATCACACCAAAGAAAAGAAAAAAAAAAAGAGAGAAAAAAAAGAAGTAAAAAGGTTAGTAAGGAAAATGCAAGTCAACCATCTAACAAGTCATCTATCTCTCAATCATGTTCAGTGTATTTTGAGGGATTAACTATCAAAGGGACAATTGCAAGTGCCAAACTAGGGGAATTACCATGTTCTTAACTAGGTGTAGAATTTTCATTTAAAATCATGGAAGAGGAAAATAAAGAATTTAGATCATTATGCACCTCTTCATCTATTTTAGAGATCTCCTCCTCCTCCTCATCATCTAGAATAATCACAATAGGAGGACAAATGGTAATTTCCAATGAAAGGTTTATCAAGAGTTGTAGCTATTGTATCAAATTTTTTAGTGGTAATGGTTGTAATGTACTATGTTGTGGTGAGTCAAGAGGAGGAGGGTGGTCAGTTATTTCTTTTTCCAAATGTGGAGGTTGATTTCTTTATTTTTCTTTAGTTTGTAATTGACGAGTAAGGAGGTGACAATGACACCTACACTCCCTAGCACCATTTTTTTGTTTAGTTATATTTTGAAGTTGTTTAGGTGTAAGAGTGGATTGATCCACCATAGGCTCCTTTTATTCCTGAGGAGGAGGAATGGGAGGAACTAAAGGAGATTAGCCAGTCACTTTATCTTTTGATTTATAAACTTGTTTAATGTGAGGAGGCATGACAGGGTTGTTTTTTGTTATCTCTTGGGAATTTAGATGATGAAGGTGAAATGTTTAATGTTGGTTGCTCATGAGATTGCACTATTTGTTCATGTTCAGATTTAGGTTGAAGCATTGTATCATCTAGAGATGGGTAGAGAAAGTGGATGGGGACATGGTGAGAGAGACAATTTGGCTATTCATTTGGCTTTGAAATTTTGATAGAAATGAAAAAAACGTCTTTGCAAAGGGGTGATGGGTTCCATAGGTTTTAGGCCAAAAGGCTTCCAAGGAAAAATTACCTTTAGAAGACAATGGATTAAAGCCACTATGGTGTATAGTAAATATCTCATTATCAAGCAAAAACTTTAAACATTTGTGAATGACTGAAGGGACAACTTTCATCGTGTGAAGCCAAGGATGACCTAGCTGCAAACAAAACTAATCCAACTATGGAATAATAGAGAATGTTACATCTAATGTTTTAAGTCCTATCTATAATTGAAGAATAATTGATTTGATCGTGTGGCACAAAAAACCAATATGTGTTTTAATCAATGCTATTGGTTTGTCATAATCATCTTGATAAATATCATGTAATACTAAAATTTATTGTATGATCACGTTCTCACCATAGGTAGGATCTATTAATATCCCATTGGTGGGATTATCATAGATGTGGCTAGTTATGTAAAGAGGACCATAGGGAAGTATTTTTAGTATATTGTGAGAAGAAAAAGTGATATCAAGAGATTTATTAGTTGGGAGCTTATGAGGGATAGTGTCTATTGTACCCATGAATTCATCCATAGGATTAACATGGGTAACATTTTGAGTAAGATCATGTTGTTTAGTATTTGTATCAACATTCATCACATCAATGTTTGAAGGTTCACTAGCTTTGACAAATGATATATTTTGTTTAGGCATGGGGTTGGTAAAAAATTTCAAATTATAATTGGGTGGGGCAATAGATGTATTACTTGTAACATTAATATTTGAAATAGATAGACAACCAAATTCAATGAGGTCTTGGACTATGTGTTTGAGACACTTACATTGCTATGTGCCATATCGATTTTTGGTGATGAAAATGAAAAGAAGTAGTTGGTTTAAAGTCGGGGGGTAAAGGCTTGGTAGGATCAAGTGGTTTGACTATAGGAAAAGTGACCATCTATTGTTGTAGTAATTGAGTCATTGTGTTATGGAGAGTATCAGGTAAGGGGCTAAACTATCTCTTTGGGTCCCCATAGGTAAACAAAACCATTGTTTTAATAGCTTCCACTTGATAATGAATGGGTTGAGTTGGTTGTGAAGGAGGGGGAATGAGATGTAAGAAGCCTTTTTTTGGTTTTCTAAAGTTTTGTGAGTTGTTTTCATTTCTTTGTTCAGACCTCTCAGCTTGGCTAGAAGTGGATTTTGCATCACAACTAGTAACCTCAAGTTATGATAGTCACAAAGGACCACACATAAATGAATAAAAGAAGGAAACTTCATCATGGTCAATTTATCTTGAATGTAAGTTTGCAGGTTCTCAATAGACATCTTTTGGAGATGTGAATCAAACGTTGACATCTACTTGAGCATACAATGATTGATAGCATGAAATGAAATCAGTTACTTTTTCATCCACATTTTTTTTACACCTCATTAAATCAACCATTGTATTTTTTGGAGTCATATGGACTTGAAAATGACTTATAAAGGCATAAAAAACTTCATTAAATGATTGAATTGAATGATTGGGTAAAGAGGAAAACCATTCCAAGGTAGCATCCTTTAAATTCCTAGGAAACAATTTAGCTAATAGTTTATTGTCAAGGGAAAAATCACTGCATAAGGTTGTATAGAAATTGACATGATTAGTAGGGTCTCCTTTGCCTTTGTACTTCTCAAACCTAGGCATCTCAATTCCTCGTGGCACCGGTGTTCTTAATATTTCTAAATATAATGGGCTACTATGAACATAGTATGTGGGTGGTGTGGTTTGATTTTGGTTTATCATGGATATTTGTTATTGCATGGAAGAAATAGTGTGAAAGAGTTGTGTTATGAGAGAGTTTAGTGTAAGTGGTATGAGGTGGAAGAGAGAATGGTGATGGAGTGCATGTAATGTTGGATCAAGTGAAGGGGACACTAATAGGGGTGAAGGTGGTGGAGGATGGAACATGCGATGCCACAAAATAACTAGGAATGCTAGTTGGAATAGTGAATGAAGGAGTCACATGACTAACATGTTTCATGGTTGTTGTAACTTGAGGAGTGGTATAGGTGGGTATGGATGATATGGTTGAAGGAGGAGAGATATGAGATCCTCCTTCACTAACCATAGTGTTTGTTGGTTGAGATGTGCTAATGGTGGAAGAACCATATTTTTTATATATTTCTATAATTTGTTTTATAAAATCTAATCCCTCATCACTTTCGAGCATTCAATGGATGTTAATAGCGGGAATGAAAATGGTTAAATTTTTTTCAAGAAATTTTTTTTCTTGGAGATGTGCTAAGTCCTCATGAAAGTTAATGAATTTTTCTTGTAGAAGGGAATTAATTTGTGTGTCAACATACATTGTACGGGAAGGTAAAGGTGTATGAGTGGCAGTATCCTTGCCTAATGCACCATTATCCATACCAAATGTTAGGCCCCCTAAAATCCTTGATATTTTGAGGTCCTCTATCCTCAATATTAGCATAATATGTTGATAGCACACATGATTTAGGGTTCTAGTTGAATAGCCTTGTCATCTAAAATCCATATGTAATCCTTAGATGTCTTTTTTTGCGTTGACTTGTTTGTTTGCTTACTAGTGATGTAATTTACCTCTTGAGTCATTGTTTAACATGTCTTACCGACCCCTTAGTTTAGGACTATTCGCTCATCCTTGATCATAAGGTGTTTAAATATTCCCAATGTCAGAATTAAATATTTCACATATGAATTAATTATGTATAAGTAATAAACCCTAAGGGGTACGTTCTCATTGGGCTAGTCAAGACCCCCTTTTAAGACTAACTGTTAAGTTCATGCAGGTTTGATTATCACAAGATGACAAGATTTAATTTGGGCTGCTCCCCACTGGCCCATTCATCTGAAGTGAATGTAGTTTAATTGTTGTGTGGTTAGCAAAATAATTCCATGTGTAAGTGGGACCAATTGTTATGTCTCACCTCAATTCCTAGAGCTTTGAGATCGATGGTGATAATCAAGTGAAGGGAAATAATTGTAGTTGTTCCTTGCCACCATGGAAGAAAGATGCAAGTTATTTAAAAATGGTGAAACCTCTGAGATGTTTCCACTTGTATTATATGAAAATTATAGGGTGGGGCCCCCATGTCCATTGGGAGAGTCTTGTGAATGAATTTCTATTGGTTGTTCGTCTGAGTTGGAGCGGTGTTGTGAATTCAAATGTGTTTAACTCAATCTGAGTCATTCAAGATGCCCAACTCAGCTATGGATCAATGACATGTATTCAAAATTGCAAAGTATACCCATTGCAATTGTTTTGCTTCACATAAATGGGAATTAATGGTGGAGGTGACTTGTAAACCTATTCAATTCCATTAAAAAACTATGCATGTGACTGAATCTTTCTTGTTTGAGATTTGAAAATGTGTCCAACACAATATGAAGTGTTGAGAAGTGAATTGCATAATTTCTCCTTGTCGGTGTTAGCGTTTTTCATGGTTGAAAGCAATAAATATAATAAACACAATTTTATTCCTTTTCAGCTTTTTGAATTAGGGTTTTATTTTAATCTATTTTAAAATGAGTGTGATTCACTATTCTTCTTTCATTGTTATAAATTAGGGTTAATCTTTGCTTTTAAAATCCCTATCCCTATAAATTTCCCAAAATTAGCTCTCATCCTAAGTCGTAAATTGTAGTTAGGAAGTGAATAGTTAAAATTCCTCCATAAGAACTCTTGTATAGTCAAGCCCATGGATCCCAAAATTCAATGTGCTTCTTCCTCTACCTAGTCTAGAACCCTTTATTAGGATGTAATTGATTTATTACCCCATTCTACAAGTAAGAAACAAAAGGGTAGGCTGTTGTTTCATGGCCCTACTATGAAGGAAGGGATAATAGATAAGGATTGCTTGATGAAGGATATCGAGGTACCATACACGAGATGGTAGATGTTTCAACACTGGTTCAAAAATAGGAACCTTGAGGCCCCTTTTAGTAAGCCATGGAAATTGGATATGGGGAAAATGATTATTCCAAATGTGTATATGGATGTGGATCTATTGAATGATATCACATCAAAATATGACCCATTTTCTAGGAAAATCAAAGTATTTGATGGGGTGGTTATGGTAGAAATAACCAAGGAAGAAATTGAAAAAGTCTTTGACTTGCATCAATGGATTTGAGACATGGTCCCTCTAAACATGGATACTATTAGAATAGATTACAACAATACCAATGTATTTATCTAACAAAACATGTTGCCTCTAAACAATATAGTGATTGGTACTAGGAAACAAAGGAGGAAGGTTATGATTGAAGATAGAGAGCTCAAACCTTTCCCAATGAGCTATTTTTCCAATTATTTCAGAATGACCATATATTCTTTGTACCAAATTGTTGGTGCCAATCCACCTAACACATTGCAAGAGTATAGCTACATGGCCACACATCTGTAACACCCACCATATAGTATTGTTTATGACTATGAAACTTATCTTTCTGAACATATCCATAAAGGCTTAGTTGAATTGCAAGAAGAGAAAACAATGGGTGAAGTTTTGGTGGTACTCATTGTTTAATGCATATATTATTTAAAAGAATAGAGATCGTTGAGAGAGATCACTTTGGAAGAAAGGAAAGAGGGAGGATGTTGGCTTTCTTGTTGGTCTGGACCCAAATCTTGGATAAGGATGATAAGAGGTATCTTCGTAATGTGAAATGATTTTTCATCCAAGATAAAGAGGGCCTTGTTATATCAACCACCTAGGAATTCCCAGAGAAATCAGTGAATTCTTGAGACCAAGGGAGTTGAGGCCAGATTTGAGTTTGAGTCATAATTAGGGAGATTTGATCTTGTATCTAGATAAGACAATTTTTAGGATATATGGCAGTTGGTCGCATCCACAAAAGGATATAAAAGTCATGAAAAATCATAACCTGGGAATTGGACATTCTAGTAGGTGACTAACATCTTCTTATGGGCATTCATTTACATTGTCAAACCAGGGAATGCATACTTGAAATGGAGCGGCATTGTATGTGCACTAAGAACCAGTTTCAGTCATGATTTACCAGAAATAAATGTGTGGAAGGAATCCTACTTATGCTATAGGAATGTAATGTGAAGCCTTCTTAACTTAAGCATAACTTAATCTAAGCAGACATCATGACAACTATAACTAAGAAACAAACTATGAACTGGCCTTATGTTGTAGGAACAAACACAGGGATGGATTCCCGATGTTGTAGGAACAATATAAGACTGAGTTTGCGATGAAACTTTCAAGAATGAAATCTAACTTATAATAAATAGGAAATAAACAACTAACTAACTACAGATACTTACTAAGTGGGCCCCCTTAGCAAGCATCAACTAATTATTCCAGAATTGAACTCAAAACTTCATCATCTTTTATTCATAAACTTGGACCATATGCATTGTTTTGTATAGAAAACTAACACAAAACACTATCTCTAATTATAATACTAACTTTTACACACTTTGTTGCTCACTCATGTAGGAGGAGAACTTATTTATAATAGAAAAGCAACTAACTACCTAACTCTAACAGAGAAAGATGTGGACATAAAATGTATCCTAAAACCAAGGAACAAACTTCTCATAAATGAAGGCATACCTATTCAACATGATTCAGAGAGATTTTAGTATTCCACTCTTCCTAGATTAATGATCATTTAGATTTCCTCCCAACGACCTGGTCAGAGAGTCTTTGCTGGAACAACTTTCTCGATGTCGTGCTAGAAATGGACTTTATTACAAGGCCGAGATCTGTTGCGCTTTGACTTGTTCATGCTTCCTTCAATAGCTTGCGATGCACATGGTGACAAAAGAAAAAGAAAGCACGTGTGGAAAATAACATGATACACATTCATTAATCACATATTAAATCCATTTCATTATCCAAAAACCACATGCATTATATCAATCATTCTGGAGGTCAAACAAGGCAATTAATAGAGACACATAGAGATGTTAAGCTATAGGAATATAGGAATGTGTTGCTACAAGATACTACCCGATTTTAGATAAAAAGTCTTTAATCAAAGAGTTAAAACATCCATTAGCAATAAGAGTAAGGATATTAAAAATACATCATAATACTCAAATTATGAGCATATTTTGAGCTCATCATTTGCCCCCTACTTATCCTAATGATGGTCCTCTAGCATTAAGCTTCCTGGTTGTTTCTCTAAAATTTGTAGGAGTAACATGGCCTTGTAGTGAAGTTCCAAATTTATAGTAGAAACCCCTGAAATTTTGCATCTTTCATAGCTGTGGGTTTCTGTATCCTCATTAACATCTATAGCCCGATAAGGATAAAGTGCCCACATCAAAAGTAGAGGTCGAAATTTTATTGGTAACCATAACTCAAACCTCTTCTAAAGACCAAGCTACATGTACTTCTCTATCCTTCTAAGGGCTACTTTAAAGTTCAGAGGGCTATGAGGCTCAGATTTCCTCAGACCAACAGTCAATTTCTCCCATCTTGTCTCAATTCTGGAAGAGTAAAGCTTCCAAAACATATATGGTTGGCCTTTGAATTCTTCATACACTTGCTTCCTGATATCAAATATTTTTATTCTTTCTATTTGATCATTGAACCCATATGCGACAGTAAGCCAAGTTTTCAGCATTGTGTAGGGATCTGAGCTTTCAGGTTGTAGTGGGAGAGGTTCATTCCTCTCAGCCTCTTCATAAGCTTCTAATTGTCTGCCATAATTAGTTTCATTGGCCACCCAAGACATGAGTGACCTCAAATGAATATCACCAATGTAAAGAAGTGGATTCCACTCTGTTTTAGAGGGAATTATCAAACCATGCAAATAAAATTCACATAAAGAATTTTTTAGCCAACTAGGGGCTACTTGATAGGCATCATAAAATTCTTTGGCTGTATGAATAACATGATCTAAATTCCTTGAAATTCTCATTAACTAAAACCAAAGAAATTGTTCTTTTAGGCACATAGCATAGACCCTAGGTGGTTGTCTACACTCCACAATCTTACCAGTTATT